>OY986042.1:42442792-42587792 GCA_963920215.1 Nineta flava | reverse complement strand
GGGGCTTCGAGAACCCACCCCCCTTCTTGGGGCTTCGAGAACCAGCTCATTAGCCCCCGCAGGTTAAAAAATAACAAAAACAAAACTTAACAAATAACAAAATATCACAGCACTACCTAGTCGAATGAATTGACTAGGTAGGAAAAAAATAACGAAAAATAAAATATATAAAAAAAATAACAACAAAATATAAACAACGAAAACAACAACAACAAATAACAACGTTGCAGTGAAGGTGTAAAAGGCCTTCACTGCAACAAATTAAAATACTTAAAAAAACTAGATAACAATATTTAAAAAAAATTTAAAACTTAATAACTAGATAACAATAAAAACTATTAAAAATTAAAAAAATATAACAACGTGTAATAGTGTGGGTGTAAAGAGCCCACACTATTACAATAAAAACAATAAAACCTAAATACTAAGTGTAATAAAATGTGATATTGTGGGTGTAAAGGGCCCACAATATCACAGATAAAATCAATAAATAGTCTAAAATCACAAAACATTTAAAAACAAGATAAAACTGTACGAGGCTGTAAGTAAAACACATAAAAGAGACGACTTTTTAAAAACAAGAGATGTTTCCCCTAGAGTCTCCGTAGAAGGTGAGATTCATTTAAAAATGTAATCATCCTCTTCACGGAGCTCGCATTATACGATAATGCACGTGCTACATTTTTTCGAAGCCGTAGTCTTTGCCGTAAAGGTTCAAAGACTACACACTCCTCAACAATATGCCTCACGGTTTGCACTGTCCTGCAAACAGTGCACCTTGGCTGATCCTCACCGCAGAGAAGATATGCATGCGAGATTTGAGTGTGGCCTATTCGCAAACGCGTAAGGGCCGCACTCTCTCTACGGCTCAGATTTACAGGTGCCGGCATCTTCTTGATGCTTGGCTTGACCTGTTTGAGCTTTTCCGTGAGGTTGTTCCACTCACGCTGCCATTTTTCATGAATTTTGAAACGTATGCACACTTTCAGGTCCTCTGGGCGTATGGGAATTAGATCCAGGTGGTCTGAATCAGCCGCGACCCGCGCAGCTTCATCAGCCACCTCTTTCCCATGTATACCCACGTGCCCAGGCGTCCATACAAAAACGATGGACATGTGCTGGAGCACGTGGAGTATCGCCTGGATGTTTTGCACCAGAGGGTCCATTGAAAGCGTGCACATTAGTGCTTGCAGCACGCTCAACGAGTCAGAACAAATGAGGAATGTATTGTGAAGGTTCGAAAACTCTTCACAATATCGCAGGGCTGCAAAATTGCATATAATTCAGCAGTGTATACGGATGCCTGTGGGGAGAGCGACCAAGTGTGTGAGCTATTGCCAATGGCAATAGCGCTCCCCACACCAGACATGGTTTTAGATCCATCCGTATACACGCACAGAGAGTCATTGTATTCGCTTATTATTTGCTGAAAGCAGGTCCGATAGTACTGGGAACTGGTCTCATCTTTACGGAGACCAGCCAGGTCAAAACGGCACCTTACCTTTGGGATCAGCCAAGGAGGTACTTCCTGAAAACTATAGGGAAGTACCTGAGCGAATTCTAGATTAAGACTCTCTAAAAGCTCCTGCGTTCGAACGGCCAGAGGTCTGGTGACCGTGGCACGTCTCTCATAGAGTCTCTTCAGAAATCTGGATTTTCTGAAAAGAGCCGGGAAGTTAAGATGATTGGGTTTTGCCCATATCCCTGCGACATAATTGAGGACCAGGCGCTCACGCCTCAACCTCAATGGGGGCAATCCCGACTCTACACATAGACTCATAGAGGGACTCGTTCGAAAGACTCCTGTAGCAAGTCTAATGCCTGCGTGGTGAATAGGATCTAGGATTTTGAGCGATGACGTCCGGGCGGAGGAGAATACTACACAGCCATAATCCATCCTGGGCAGAACCAGCGATGAATAGAGCCGCAGTAGCATCTCCCGGTCCGCACCCCACGATGTACCAGCCAATCCCTTAAGCACATTCATTGCCTTGCGACAACTCGCTGCCAGGGATTGGAGGTGTGGACGCCACGTTAGTTTCTTGTCAAAGACATGTCCCAGAAACCTAATAGAGTCGGCACATCCAAGGCGGGTACCCTTTAAGTAAAGGATCGGATCAGGATGTGCCTTGCGTTTTCTACAGAAATGGACCACTTGAGTTTTAATTGTGGAGAACCGAAAACCAACACTTTCTGCAGAATGCACCACTTCGTTGATGCCCTGCTGGAGTCTCGTTTCAATTGTATCCATTGATGGAGCTCCATAGAAAATTGCAAGGTCATCAACATACAGACATTGACGAATCGGGGCTGAAGCTGCGATGTGATTGACCGCTATAGCAAAAAGGGTGACACTAAGCGTTGAGCCCTGGGGAACACCATTCTCCTGGGAATGGATCCCAGAGTCAGGGCCACCCACCCGGACACGAAATTTGCGGTCACACATAAAACTTTGAATGAACTGAGGCAGAGATCCTCTAAGACCCCAGTCATGCAGCTTCCTGAGAATGCCATACCTCCAAGTCATATCATATGCTTTCTCCAGGTCGAAGAACACTCCCACAAAGTGATAGCCCCGGAGAAAGTTGTCGTGAATGGCATTCTCAAGGCGAACAAGTTGATCCGTCGTCGAATGGTATTGGCGGAAACCTGTCTGATATTTACTTATCAGATGATTAGTTTCCAGCCACCAGACGAGACGTCTGTTCACCATTTTTTCCAATATCTTGCTGAAGCAGCAAGTCAAAGATATTGGACGGTAGCTTGATGGTTGCGATGAATCTTTATCCTCTTTAAGCAGCGGGATAATAATGGCTTCCCGCCATTGCTGAGGGTAAACGCTCTGCCGAAAAATATTGTTGTATAGATCCAGTAATCCGCACTTACCAGGATAAGGCAGATTCTGGATCATGGCATAATGAATTGTATCGGGGCCAGGTGATGTATCTTTTGACCCCTTTAGCGCCTCCAGTAGTTCTTGCATTGTAAAATCGTTGTTATACTGGAGGGATTCATCTGAGAAAAAATCAAGATCATCATGTTGTTCGTGATGCATCTTGATCCGCAGGAAATCCGGGTCATAATTTTGGGAGCTGCAGACGCGCTCGAAATGCTCCGCTAAACACTCAGCGATTTCGGCACGCTGCGTTACGACTCGGCCATCCAAATTGAGGAGGGCAGGCGCCGGTGATGAGGAGAATTTCCCCGAAATTGCCTTCACCCTCCTCCATACCTCCGAAGATGGTGTGGAGGTATTGATGGCCGAAACATATTGCTCCCAAGATAGCCTTTTCTGTTCTCGAATAGTTCTTGTTGCTATAGATCTTTTTCTCTTAAAGGCTATCAAATTTTCCTGCGTGGGGCGTCTTTTCAATTTGTTAAACGCCCTCTTTTTCTCTGCAACCGCTACTCTCACGACGTCATTCCACCAAGGAACTTTTCTCTTAGGTGGAATGCCGGAAGACTTACTTATAGCATGTGTAGCTGCTGCAATGACTTTGGAGGTTATTTTGCACACATCCTCTTCTACGTCTCCCCCCAACGTGGGAACTTGAAAACTTTCCATGAAAGTGTCCCAGTTGGCTCGACGAAGACGCCATCTCGGCGAAGTAGGATGTGGACACATCGGTGAGTTATCAAAAATTTTGATGGGTAGATGGTCACTCCCACAAGGATCAGGGAGTACCATCCATTCCAGTCGATGAGCCAGAGCCGGTGAGCATAGTGTCAGATCAATTGCTGACATCTCACCAGTTCTGGCGTTCAATCGTGTTTTCTCACCGGTATTTAAAAGAAACGTGTTTGACTCATCCAAAAAACTTTCGATGAGTCTCCCACGTGCGTCTCTATGCTCACAGCCCCACAATTGACTGTGAGCGTTAAAATCACCTAGCATCAGAAATGGTTGTGGAAGTTGCAAGGTTAAACGGGCCAGATCTTCGATACTCCAATCGAAGTCCGGCAGATATATGGTGCATACTGTGAGTTCGAGCGTTCCGTATATTCTTATAGCTATAGCTTGTAGGGGGGTGTCAAGGCGAAGGGCCTGGTAAGATAGGCCCCGCCTTAATAATATTGCGACACCTCCCCTTGCTCGAACATCTGGCAGAACATCTAGCCGGCGGATGGTATAACCCTTCAGGGTATATGTCTCCGCCGGTCTAAGATGTGTTTCTTGTATACATACACACAAAGGTGTATACTCTGCCAGAAGCATGTTTAGCTCACAGTAGCGTTGTTTAATACCATTGCAATTCCACTGTAATATATTAACCATTTCTATTGGCTAGGATGGGTTGCCCCAGGAAGTTGTGGGATCACTTCCTGGGTTTCCCCTTCGGCCAGCCTCGTTTATCCCTCCTGGTCGTCTCCTTGTCAGAGAATGAGACGGAATCTGAATCCGTCTCCGACGTCTTCTTGTAGGAGACGACGACCCTTTTTTCTCGATCCGGGAGGCTACTCGAGCGCAGCTTATGCGCTGGACTGCCTCCCGGCGATGTTGAAGCCGGAGGCCTGGACGTCTCCGACTTCGGTGAGCTCAGCTCCGCCTGCAGAGCCGGCTCACCCCGTGATGAAGATGGAGGTGGAGTCCTTTCTCGATCCACCTCCATCCTTTTCTCTTCTGAGGTGGGCTTACTGGTTGCCACCTCCGAAACTTTCACGTCAGTCTTCAGGGTCTCTCTCTTGCGTTTTGTCGTAGTTTTAGGAGGAACCTGAATAGGCCCCTCCGGAGAAGTTTTAATAACTTTAACTGGCCTTGCTGACGCTTGGCCTTCACTTTTTTTATTTAAAAACTCGCTGATGATTTTCATCATCAGCGGAGCAAGCTCTTTAGCCAGAGCTGAAGCGTCAGCTGAAGGGGTTGGAGTACTTGTGACGCGGGCATAGGAGACGACAGGCTGATTACGAGGGCCGGAGCCCATCACCCTCCTGCGCGCCTCAGGATAAGTGAGCTTATCCAGAACTCTCACTTTCTGGATAGCCATTTCCTCTTTGTGCTTGGGGCAGTTCCTCGACTTTGCCGAGTGACCACCCCCACAATTAACACAAATAATTGGCTCATTGCACGGTCTTCCTTCGTGCAATGGCTCTCCGCATACACAAATTTGAGGCCTTTCACATCTTCCTGCCGTGTGCCCGTATTTCTGACACCGATAGCATCGCATCGGTGCTGGAATGTACGGACGCACGGGGATTTTCTTATGAATGCCAGCGTCGATGGTTGCTGGCAAATCAATTTTGCTGAAGGTAAGTTGGAGAAGAGGTGAGTCTTTCAACTCACCATCCTGCCTCCACTTAATCCTTCGGGCCTCAATCACTCCCTGGTCAGACAAATTCTCGACTATGTCTTCGATGGAGCAAATCATGAGGTCTCTGCAAAAGATCACCCCCTGGGAACTATTTAAAGTTCCATGGGGCGATACTTCCACTTCATGATCACCTAACATCTTCAGACATAGAAGCTTCTCATTTATAGCTTTGTCGCCGAAAGTCTCAACCAACAACCCGTTATTGACTTTTTTAACGTCTTTAAGACGTCCCACAGCCTCGTACAATTTCCTCGCAATTAAAAAAGGGCTTACCGACTTAAAGTCGCTAGACTCACCCTTTCTCTTAATTAAAAAATACTTAATAATTCATTGCCTTTGGGTACCTGGAAGCAATGCCAAGTTCCCGCGAAATTTCCTTTTATCTTTAGGGGGGTTTGGTCCCCCCGACGTTTCGGTTATAACCGGGACGCCGCCCGGGCCTCCTTTCACGGAAGGTGGCATTTCCGTTGGTTTTTGGGTGTTATTAATTTCCATAAAATTAAAAACGAACCAGCCATCGTGTGCAAAGGGGCGGGCTGGAATAGCCGGGAACGGGTATACCCTCGGACTTAAAAGCCCTACCCCAGTACTCTGGGGCCCGACCTCCACTTTACCAGTCCCGGAATACGCGGACGGACTGGAACTCGCCCGAAGCAATGCAGATTCCGACCTCTGCATCCATTGCACACTATCCTACCAAGGACCGACGTGGCTGGTGGCTAAGCCCCGCACACCCTGCCTCGGCAGAGCAAGCTCATATCAGATCTCGGAGAAACCAAGGCCCCATCCTCAGCTCCCCTTGACCACTCCCAGCAGGGATGCACAGGACCGCCAGTTAAAGTCTTCAACGAAGACAATGTCGGCCAGATGACATGGCCGACAAGTAATGCTGAGACAGTGCACGAACACCGCACACCGAAACCAACGATGACGATGATGACAGCGCACGACATCCGCACACTGATCCCAACGTTGAGAAGTTTGGGTCCGTTAGCTTCCCCTCCTGACCACGACAAGGTGGACCCACGGGAGGGATTTATTTATTTATTTATTTATTTATTTATTTGTTTGTTTGTTTGTTTGTTTGTTTGTTTGTTTGTTTGTTTGTTTGTTTGTTTGTTTGTTTGTTTGTTTGTTTGTTTGTTTGTTTGTTTGTTTGTTTGTTTGTTTGTTTGTTTGTTTGTTTGTTTGTTTGTTTGTTTGTTTGTTTGTTTGTTTGTTTGTTTGTTTGTTTGTTTGTTTGTTTGTTTGTTTGTTTGTTTGTTTGTTTGTTTGTTTGTTTGTTTGTTTGTTTGTTTGTTTGTTTGTTTGTTTGTTTGTTTGTTTGTTTGTTTGTTTGTTTGTTTGTTTGTTTGTTTGTTTGTTTGTTTGTTTGTTTGTTTGTTTGTTTGTTTGTTTGTTTGTTTGTTTGTTTATTTATTTATTTATTTATTTATTTATTTATTTATTTATTTATTTATTTATTTATTTATTTATTTATTTATTTATTTATTTATTTATTTATTTATTTATTTATTTTATTTATTTAATTGAACAACTTTTGATAACAGACAAAGATAACTATCAAATGCATATACAAGATAGATCGAGATAGACAGACATTTTTCGTTAATTATATCAAAATATGCTCAAAACTGTACGTCAGAAGATTTTGTTTATATTTTTAACATAATGTGCGATAGTTTAATTTCAAGTTTTTTTCAAATTTTAGTCTTTAGCAGTTATAGCTCAATTTCATGATAAATGTGCGAGTAAACAGATTTTCCCTATCTACTATCCACTTAAATTCCAATTTTTTAAAACTAATTCAACTGGAGTGAGATCAGATCTCTCTCAAAAAATAAATTTATTTTTACCTTGCTTTAATGCCCGTACAACCTTAATTTTTATTTTGTTTTTCTTTTAATTTCAGTGTGTAATAGAACGTACTATGGTGATGTTGGTAAAACATACGAATTGGAATTGGGGAAACCATTAGAAGGACGTCTTCCATTTTTGTGTCATTTAACATTCACCGCCAATGGACATAATCATGGTGATATTGTACAGGTTAGTATCAAAACATATAGTTAAAATAGAATATCCAAAACAAAATAAAAGTAGAATATAAATTAGCTTTGAGATATCAAAGCACAAATAAAATGGTGAGGGTTTTGGGGAAACAAATGTTACAGTAATGTCCAAGAAGTAGGGTTGCCACCTCTCCCGATTTCGTCGGGAGACTTCCGAAATCTTACAGTTTCTCCCGACTGCCGATATCAAAGGTAAATCTCCCAACTTTCCGAGTTCAGTGGAAAAAAATTTTGCTAACCATAACTAATATATTTTACAAAAACAATTCTACATATGAATCTAAAAAAAAAAATTAATAATTATAATATTGTTTTTAATTAATATTAATATGAAAAAATAACTCTTTAAACCGCCAGGAAACGAATCCCCGACGCTTGATTAGCTTGTCAATTACGAACTAATTATTCCAACATATTATTATTGTGTGTACTTAAACGTCACAATTGACATATTTTTTCATATTGATATTAATTAATTAATTCAATGACATGTTAGTCTATATTATATTCTTATTCTTTCTACTTGTGTCTTCGTAGTTCGTAATCGTACTGCAGATTGATATTGGTATAGTATTGTGACGTTAAAGTACACAAGAAAATAATATGTTGGAATAATAATGTTAAGAAAAAGTATATACTGGTCATGCAGATTTAATATGTCTAGATATAAATATACTAACAACTTTTAATCGAAATATTTTCCCAAAAACGAAAAAATTAGGCACATATCAACTATAAAATGATCGTAACTTTTGTCGCCTTGAGTACACTACATCAAAAGTTGATGTTAGTTTTTAAAATATTGTGCCTTATTTCCTCAGATTTCGGAAAAATATTAAATTAATAAAATTAACTAAAGAAAATTAATTAATTAAATTAATAAAAATTAATCTAATAAAAGTTATAATGAACAACTTTTATACGAAGCTTTCTTTCGAAAACAGAATCAATAAGGGAAAAATCAGGTATAAAAACTGACATCAATTTGTGTAGTTCATAGTACAAAAGCAGTTATAAAATTTGTGAAACCCTTTAACTCATAAAGAATTTTTACTTAATTTTTTTAAGACATAATTTTTCACGACGCTTCCACCAAAATTTATAATTTCTGTTATATTTTCTAATACATTACACCTTATTGATGGTGACCATATTATTATTTTTTCATGAGGATTACAATCGTGTGCAAAATTTCATGAGAATCGGAAGTAGGTGAAAATTTGGTTGCAACATTTTGAATCAAACAAAGATACAGAAAGAAGCCTTTCAATGAAAAAGGGTATACTATTAAAGTCAACTCATTTTGAGATATTTTCATATTCAACACTGTAGATATCATATCATTTTCGATAAAGCTTTAATATTATAGATCGCCTCGTTTATACAGCTCCCGAAAATTTACAAATAGTATATGACAACCCCAATATAATATAATAATAATAATAATAATAATAATAATAATAATAATAATAATAATAATAATAATAATAATAATAATAATAATAATAATAATAATAATAATAATAATAATAATAATAATAATAATAATAATAATAATAATAATAATAATAATAATAATAATAATAATAATAATAATAATAATAATAATAATAATAATAATAATAATAATAATAATAATAATAATAATAATAATAATAATAATAATAATAATAATAATAATAATAATAATAATAATAATAATAATAATAATAATAATAATAATAATAATAATAATAATAATAATAATAATAATAATAATAATAATAATAATAATAATAATAATAATAATAATAATAATAATAATAATAATAATAATAATAATAACACAATCTATATTATAACAATGCATAACAATTGTTACATAGATAGTTACATTGTTAACACATTGAAGTCTAAAAGCATATAATATAAATATATATATATATATATATATATATATATATATAATAAATATATATATATATATATATATATATATAATATATATATATATATATATATATATATATAATATATATATATATATATATATAATATATATATATATATATATATATATATATGTATATATATATATATATTCTCTTAGAAAGATAACTATTATATTGTGAAGAGATCAGACTATAGATAATATTGTTATTACTATATTATTTGGTTGACTGTTTAACAAAATTATATGACATACATTAGTCTAAGAGCAAGAAGCAAGTAAACTCACTGTATTCCAGTAACAGTTATTCTGTTTAGACTGGCTTCAATTCCATAAAATTATATTATATTAGATTCGAATCAGAAGCATGCCTTATAAAGAGCTTTTGTACAGCGACCAATTTGGCCTTCTACTTCCTATCCTTCAAAGGAGTTCCAGTAGTCCTACAATCTGGTTAAACGTAGGATACCTCTGGGCGACACCTTATAGATTTCATCTGGCTGGAGATCTGTCCATCCCAAATTAAAGTTTCTATCGCATCACAGAGACTGTGAATTCCAGTTTCCTCCTCTTCTTGTCAAAATCTGCAGTGGTTTGCTGTGGCCAGTAAGAAGACCATTAAATATCCTCAAAAGGTTTTTTTCCTAGTTATAAACGCTCAGTGCACTATTTCTATTAGATGCTTTTTTTAAGAGACTTTTCATGATCTTGATGAGTATTTACCCAAAATCGGTTGGACTCTTCCCGTACCACCCATTCTTTTATTTTATATTTTATTATGCTTTTCGGCACTCCAAGAAACGTCTCTGGGCCATTTAGTGGAACAAATGCCCATTCTGGCTAACTCATCAGTCTTCTCGTTTCCATCGATTCGAGTAGCCATTCACCCGTAGGGCAGCAAAAGCGTGAGCGCCAAATCTTACTATTTATCAAAACGAATGCTACGTGAGCGTAAGCTAACCAAACTTCTGTCATATTTATTAAAGTACTTAAAATTAAAATCGTTGAAAAATTAGTAAAAATGGCTAATTATTTACCCAGATTATTTTCGATCGATTTAAATCATTCAGAATCTGGTAAAACGTATATTATTTCTGTGACTTCCGATGAAATAAAACGTCGCCATGTTGATACAAACTAACGCTTACAACGTCCAAAACGAACGATATTTTCTGATCGATTCTAAGCACTCGTAGGCCAACATGAACACCAATAATTTGTGCTTTTAAGCGTGAGCGCTCAAAGCGTGTGAGCCTCCAAGACGAATGCATCCATAGTGTATATTGAAAGATTCGTGCTTATGCTTTTTTTATCAAAAGAAACCTTTGCAAGCGTAATAGGTAAATTGGATAGATATCCTGTATTCAAATTTATCAGGTAAAAAGATCGATTTTTTTTTTGCAGCGGGTTTTTTTATAAATGGCACAAGGGAACTTGTCGAGATGACTGATTTATTACTTTCCAGAAAATATTTAGGTAGTTATTCCATCTGGATATTACGTAATATCCTGAACATCTAGTACTCACTTATATGGTACTTAGTTGATACAATGAACGAAATTCATTGAAGAAAATCAGTGAATTTAACTAAAAGAGCCAACCCTAATTGGAATATAATAAAATTTCAGAATTATTTTTCTTTATTTCTAGCTTTTTATAAATATATCAATATTACATAATTCGCTTACGGATTAATCAGAACATGATTTTTCGAGATCTTATATGACGCATTGTTCAATCATGTGAAGAGGTACCTAAATAAGATCCATAGATATCTATCACTGAATAACCCCGTCTGAAAAAATCTTCGAATCACATGGAAACTTTGAAATACAGCATATTCGAATAATATTTAGAATGGATAAATAATCATATATGACCAAAAAATTTGTTATTTGTGTAGGCCGCTATTGCAGTGTAAAATACATTTTCTCAAAGATATTTTTATAAAAGATTATATCATTCAAGTTATTACATGATATTTGACAATGAACTATTACACAACTTGTCCTATTACACAACTTAAAATATTTTATAATGTTTGGTTTTAAAGCCAATAGCAAAGATGGAAAAAAAGTGAACGAAATCATGAGATACATACTCATTTCAGATACAAGCTATTAAATTTTATAAAAGAAAAATTTTATTAGATTTAAAGTTGACCCATTGCACTATCAAACATCTTTAACGAAGAACTTAGATCAAATATTTTACAGTTTAATAGCGGCTATTATATCTAAATTCAAATTCTAAATTCAATTCTAAATTCAATTCTAAATTCTAAATTCAAAATTCAAATTCTACGTTGTTTTGAATACTGATGGCAGCACCAGTTTTATTTTTAATGCTGCTAACGGAAATGTGCGATATGAACACACATTGTGCAAACATATTCAAAGAAAATTTCAAGTGTAATGACATACAAATATTCTATCAAAAATGATCAAATTAATATTAATAAAATGTAATTTATTTATGTAATTAAACGCGTGTATTTAATATCATTATTAGTTATTTAATTACATTTATTCCACTACAGGGGCCATATGACTGATTTTTGACTGTAATTAATTAGATCAAAGGAAATGGAGCATTTTTATATTATAGTATATACAGATTGTTAATTAAAACATTATATATATATATAGATATATATATATATATATATATATATATATATATATAGGAATAATTAATATTTATGAACTACATTTATTATTGATTAAATTGATTAATATAATTATTTATTTTGATAGTGGTGTATATGTTAAATACATGATATGATTTATTCTATAAGACCTTTCTAATTTTCTTATTTATATGTTTTAAAAAAATAGAATCATTTTTACACCTTTACAATAAAATTGTCAAAATGAGTATCATAATTGTTTCTTGGCTATTATAGCCCAGTTATTGATCATAAATTAAATTTGCATATCAATTTGAAATAAGATTAGTCATTTAATAAGATTCAGTACCTTTACACTTTCCTTGAAAACGTCAATAAGTAATTACGAGACCTGTAAGCCAGTTAAGGAAGAATCCCGGAATTACCATTTCATATGTGACAATTCTAATAAATGAATTCAACTCTATATGAACATTCACTGAAATATTGTATGTCTACCTGCTCCTATCTGCTAGACTATTTATAGTAGGAACATGATGTTGATATGTATCAATTCTCTCTCATTTTTAATGATACACCCTGTATCAAACAGACAATGAAATCCTTCTACAGCTGACTATAATGATATTATTTCAACGATGAAATTATACAAAATAGCTTAGCTTTTAATTATACTCAAACTATTTGTATAATAGTTGTTGCAAGTTGAATGGCATACTTAATCAGCCAAATTAAATTTTGGGGGTGGTAAAAAACCCAACTGAAACATTCCTGAGTATCTTCAAATATTAACGATGGTCATTTTTGGCATCTACTAGGTAGATTTGATTGATATGTTATGCACTTTTTGTGTAAAGTTATCGAAAAGCAAACAATACGATATAATAGAAACAAAATCATCTAAAAATTTGGTAGTCTTTTGGTTACGGTCTATCAAATTTAAAAACATAGTTTTTCACTACTATTATAGGAAAGACATGGTTTTCGTAGCCAATTGAAGTCTAAGGCTGTATCAAAGTGCTTGGCAGTAAAGTGGAGCTTTGGCGATAAATTGTTGAATATAAGAAAATGGTATGTTTTTGGTATAAATAGATGTCTCATTCTAGACAAAAAAAAAAAACATTTTTTTTCGTAAAACCGTCGTTGTTTTCCCGGAAAAAATTCTTCGTAAAACCTATAATTTTTGAAGAAGCTTTTTCATTACTTTCGGTTGAACACTGCGCTGTAATTATTGCAGTTTTTAACATAAAAGATTTTTGGCGGTACTTCATTCTAAAGAAAAAAAACACTATAAAAAACTATAAAAACTTACGGCGATAGAAGTGAAACCTTTTATGGAGTACAAAAATTGAAAAATCAGGAAATGAAAAAACTGCGCCGATAATCTCGAATTAAACACTACAGAAGTATCACTTGCATGCACTAATTTTATATGTACATACAAGTTAAACTTCTGTAGTTTTTAATTCGAGTTTATCTGCATATTTATTTTGTTTCCTCGTTGACAGTTTTTGTATTCCATAAAAAATTTCACTTATACCGTTAGCTTTTGACGGACTGATAGTTTTTTTGCACCCTCATTGATAATAATTAAAAATAAAAATAAATTTATATTTGGTAATAAGAGAACATTATTTCACAGATGAAGTTAAAATTTTTCATATTTGTAGTTTTGCACAAAAATTTTTACTTTAAAAAACATCAAATGCCACCGTAAAATTTCATCGTAAGAGATCTAATAAAAACTGAATAATTCAGTTAATTAGATATTTCGAAAAAAAAGGTAAATTTTTTTTCCAAAATTTTTAAAACTACTATAAAAACTGTACCGGATTTGAAACGCCTAAAATTAAGACTCGCCCTGCGATATTGGTGGGGAGAGCTCACTTCCCTCGCGTATCTCTGCTGCCGCTGCGTTCATCCCCGCTATTTCTTATTCCGTTAGCGCGCTTCTCTAATTGATTACTTTATTTAATTAATATCTAATTAACGGTGGGTCAGGTGCAAAAATGTCCAAGGACTTTTCATCTTAGAATACCATCCCCTATCTACCCTTTCAAAAAACTCCATGAATTTTGACTCACCTTTATACGTATTAATTTCACTTTCTTATTATTTAGCAGGCTTGTGTTTTACATTTTGATAGTACTTTTCGTACAAAGTTACAAAAATATTCGTTAGTACTTAATAAAGTTTATTTTGATCGATCATTCAAATATTTGACAACAAAGTAATACCCAATGGAATGAAAAAGTTTGGTCTTACGGCAGAGTCGTCTATGGTGTAGCGCACGCTGGGCTAGATATCCAGAGGGCCGAGTTTCGATTCCTGGTGGAAGAGTTAATTTTTTCTTATCAATATTTAATTAAAAGTTCAAGATATTTTGCCTGTAAAGTCTACGTTAGTTCTCTCATATTTGTCTTATGTAATCGAAATGGAATTTGAAGTATTGTATTGTGGCGCTTAAGTATACACAAATAATAAATATATGAATAATAAGTTAATATTTGACAACAAAGTATACCGTCAATGATATAAGAAAGTTGGCTCTTACGTCAGAGTCGTCTAAGTAAGCACGTTCGGCTTGTTATCCGGAGGGCCGAGGTTCGATTCCTGGTTGACTAGTAAATTTTGCTTATCAATAAAAAGTTTCACTTCAAAAGAATGTTGCGATTTTTTTGTAAAGTCATACTTCTTGGCTAATATTCTAATAATTGTTTTTCAATTTTTATTGTTATCTCATTTTGTTTGTTAACCAGTGTACCTTGCATATAAGTAGCATAATAATATGAAATTCAAAATATTTATATAATCATTTTATTTTTTAATAAATATCTATAAATTATAAAATATTTTAATTATATATTGTTAATTTAAAATCTAAATATAAATTTTGATGTTATTTATCATTCATTCAATGTTCATGTGTTTGTTGTTCATGTTTAAAATTATTTTAATTAAAATACATTGTAATCATTAATTAAATTACTAATAAATTGATAATAATTGTTATTATTATTCACAATTTACTGTTGTTGTTGTTGTTGTTGAGTGAGGTATAGGTTGTTAAACTGTCAACCTAATTTTTATGTTTTTTGCGACTTTTTTTTTTTTTTGTTAAAAATCATTATTTTATAGAACAAACAAAATTTGATTAGTTTTATTATAAATTTAAAATAATTTACATAGTTTTGTTAATAATATTGTATTTATACTGAGTATCGCAAAATATAGGGCCACATAGTTCAATTATCTAGTGTTTTTAAAATTGTCTGTCCATCCTGATTTTATTTTCAATGGAAAAAGAAGGTTACTCAATACTTATTTACTCAATACGGTATTTTTATCTACGAAATAATGTAATAAAATAATTTAATAAAATATGTTTTTAAAATAACATACAACATACATTCAAGGTCGATTGTTCGATTCTTTCGTAAAATTTAATTATTTTATGATGTCCTCAACAAACAGATAAGACATTTACCTAGTACGTAAAATTTTATTAAAAAGGTGGAAAAAGTTTAGCATAAAATAATATGCCAGTATCTTTATACAGCTTCCAATGTAACCACTTGCATTAATTTTTAAGTGATGATTAAAATATTCAGTAAACGTTGAAATATTCTTCCGGTGGTTTCAAATTTGAATGAGTTTTAATTACTTGTTCTAAAACATTAACCTTCTAACTATTTAACTATATACTATTTAACTATTATATGTTGGAATTTCGACTAGATATAACTTGTTTTCAAAACAAACCACCCAACAAATCTCACGTTCTATGCCGTTCAGTATATTTAAAACGTTTAAAAACGTATTTTATATATATATACCTAAGTGACACAATAAATTGTCAATGTTTTCACAAAAGAAATTCGCTATAAAAACCTTTAAGTTGTAATATAAGTAAAATGGTATTTTCTATTTAGTTCTTAGAAAGAAAAAAACCACTACCCAGCTAAACATTATCATCAACCAATAGCAATTTTATATTTTTATTTAGAAAGCTACTACAGTAGCATAAGAACTAT
The DNA here is from genome assembly GCA_963920215.1 of Nineta flava. NCBI lineage: Eukaryota > Metazoa > Arthropoda > Insecta > Neuroptera > Chrysopidae > Nineta > Nineta flava. The sequence continues at coordinate 42,571,818 of OY986042.1, read as the reverse complement.
TACTCACTAATGGGTAGCAGAGAAGTACATACATACAACATTGTGGAACAGGAATAACTATGTGATGACTATTGTATTTCAACTATATTGTAAAATTTGTAGTATTGTGTCGCAGGAAAAGCAATGGTTAAAAGCTCTGGGTATTTTTTCTATGAATTTTATTTTTTTGACATTTAAAAAAAAAAACAGAAAATTTGATACTAAAATACTTTATTGGAATTTAGTTACAGGGTGGCCCATTTTAAACTATGCACCTGAATAAGAAAATAGCAGCTTCAAAGAATCTTTTACCAAAAATGACTCGAATTAAAGTTTGGTTTCTTCGGAAGGGGTTTCTTATTGTGACCTTCATTTTCACCTTAACGTTGGCCTTCATAACAGTATGGGAGTCAATTTGTGTTTTTCAAATGCGAACCCATTTTTTCACCTGAAACGGAGAGCTGAGGATAACAATACAAATCAGAGTAATTGAGTCTATTTTAGTTAATAATAGCTTTATATAAATTTTTTTGTTTTGTTTTTTCCTATAAATACGAATCAATCTTATTGTTGTTTCTTTTTGTAAAACAGAATGGTTGGTCAAAAATATATAAACAAAATTATATTCGTGATAAGGAACTTTTTTCCAAAATCATTTCGTTGAAGATATATTTAGGTGTATTGTTTAATATGAGACATCCTGTACATACGATCAATTTTTTCTTATTAACAGTTCTTGAAATCTTTTTCTGATGAAAAGCTCTAATATGCAGAGAAAACATCTTCAGATTAATCCAATAGAAATGTACAAAGTCTTTCGAAATTCATGGGCAATTTTACGGATATTCGTCTTGCCTCTAAACATATATAATTAGGGGACATCCATTAATTACGTGAGCTGTTTTTCTTTTAATTTGGACTCCTCCCTCCCCTTTTGTGAGATTTAGGGAGATTTGGTGGGACCCCCGCCCCCTTACGTGAGATGGGATAATCTAAGAAAAGTAAAATCAATTTTTTTATTTTTTTTTAAATGCGTATAATCATTTCTTTTTCAAAAGTGGACGTTAGATTTTCAATTATGACCCCCCCCCCCAGTTTAAATGAGATTTAAAGAGATTTTACTGGACCCCTCTCCCCCCTATTTTAAGCTCACCTAATTAATGGATGTCCCCTTAGTATAAATATCGAGGAATTATATTCGATATTCATTTATATTCGGATCTCTATGTTTTGTAAACCCCTCATATCGAAAACGCCATTCTCATTGACCTGTCAATTTGTGTATGGAAGTGTTATCTTGAAAAAGGGACAGTATTGATCACGTATAGCATTGAATACCGCACCCAGTACAGCTATATGAAGTCTCTTTGAACTTCTTACCGACCCAACTATGCCATAAGTTGGTCGATTATTACTCGTAAACAAGGAGAGCCCACTTAGATGTGATCATTTTTCTTTCAATTTCAATACTCAGTGATAGCGATTTAGTTGGTAAAAAGGAGGTTTAGTTCGTTTTGTTGGTAAATTTAAGTCTTCATATTTCGAAAAACAAATTTTTGTATCGAAATGCATTTAAAAAAATTTTTCCCTCAATTTACATGTAGGTACCCTAAAAATAGGTTTTATTTCATAACTTTTTAGTCTTGGTAAATATGAATAACCATTCCAGATTTCAACTTTATAGCACTAATAGTGTGCGTGTAAAACGGCTATAAGGGTTTATGGTTTGAAGATAGAACCCTTAAAAGCGCTAGATATTCAAATATCTTAATTTAATTATATATCATTAGGGCTTACAAAACTAGTTTTTGGATCGGAATCAGTTCAGCAAAAGTAAGCTACTGTACTGCGCTTTTTCAATAAAAAGTTCCAATTCCGACTAAACGTTTTCAACCAAAATTTCATGTTTTATGGTATACTAAAATTTCCTTCAAAAATATTTTTGAAGAAGCTACAAGATTTCCATATAATCACTTGACTAAATTATTTAAGTGAGGTCCTTATATGATGACTACAGATCCAAACAAATATGTTAAATGAAAAATAAATTTTTTTAAACTAGAATTTAAAATACGAAAACATAGTCCTTATCATTTTCTTCAAAAAAATATTTAGAAGAAAGACGAATCTTTTTAAGAAGAAAACATTGAAAATCCTTTACATTTAAAGCATATTGATTATTAAAATGAACGATCCTATATAATAAAAAGAAGAGAAACTAAAGGATAATGAGAAAGCACGATGATGAAAATAGGTAGATATACATACATATATCTACCTACATAAATATACAATCATAGATGTCTACATTAAACTTAGACAGCATATCTGGACTAAAAGAGTTTTTTGTTAGTTCCAATACAAAAACACAAACAAACATAAAGTAATTTAATAAGTATAAGTGCGATATAAAACAATTAATCAATTCAATCCAGTTTTTGGCCTTACTCATGTTAACAAAGAACACAATACGATCAATAACTTTAGTTTCGCCAATTATAGATACGCAACCAGTCCAAGTAGCCGAGCGGTTTAAGGCGTTATGTCTGCGCAGTATGCCTACTTGGAAACTGGAAGGTTATGGGGTCGAATCCCGACATAGGCAGTTTATCAATTGTTAAGAAAAAAAGGGGCGGTTAATTGACTAAACTGTCGGCGTATGGACAAGACCGAAGTAACCGGATATGTTTGTGAAGGTTTTCTGCAGTTTCCTTCACAAACTCCAGATGAATATCGGCATAGTTCCTACCATAGCCGGCTCGCATCCTCACATCCTCAGGCATCACAATGGACCTTATGGTCGAAGTGTAGCCCATCCAAGGCAACCTCTATAATCTATCTCTATCTATAGATACGCATATTAAACTATGAGGCACAAACAATGATGCTTTGCTGAGATAGCAAAGTTCATATTAAAGAAATATGCTTACCGAAGGTCATAACCCGGGTGGGACTCGAATGCATCACCAGAAAAACTACCTAGAATAGAGGATCTTACATTAGTCTGAATTATGGAACACTTTGATATAGATAGAAGCAAACTGCAGACTTACTCATGCGTCTGATTCTGCCAAGGGTCAAGAAATAACGACAAAATATATTTTAAATGCCCACGGATAGTGGGTTTAACCGCGCAAAGGCTGCCTGGCTCATAAGTGACAGTCGAGAACAGCATGGGGAATTTTCAAAGGTTTGAAAATAAACCATTCCTAGTAGTATTCTATACAGCAAACCCAATAGGGCCACAAAATACTACGAGAGTAACATGGTGATTTTAGCCACCGGCTATTACAATAGTCACCGGCTATTACCTCTCAGAGATAGAACGCAAATAATTTACGTTCACCAATAGTTAGACCTTGTAGCGGTATCGCATTTTCATTAAATTATTATTATAATTTTATTTATCATTTTTATCTGTTACTTAACAACTATAACTTCTCTCTTTTATCACGGTTGCTTTGGATGTTAACAACTTTGATAATTTACATATAAATATAAAATATGTCATAATTCAATTTAATAAAGATCAATTATATCTTTAACACTTATTTATTATTTATTTAAATAATAATTATTTATCATATCAATCAATCACTTCAACAATTTGGCGCCCCCGGGTGGGTATGTAGCGGTATCGCATTTTCATTAAATTATTATTATAATTTTATTTATCATTTTTATCTGTTGCTTAACAACTATAACTTCTCTCTTTTATCACGGTTGCTTTGGATGTTAACAACTTTGATAATTTACATATAAATATATAATATGTCATAATTCAATTTAATAAAGATCAATTATATCTTTAACACTTATTTATTATTTATTTAAATAATAATTATTTATCATATCAATCAATCACTTCAACAACCTCAATCCAGAATTAATAAAGACATCAATGTAAAACTGTGCACACTTCACATATATTCCGTACATATATATATATATATATATATATATATATATATATATATATATATATATATATATATATATATATATATATATATATATATATATGTATGTATATGTATATACATATACAGGAATTGAAATTTTTATCCTTGAATAGACACACGAAAAAAAGGTTTTCGATAAGCAAATTGCTATGAATATATGAATAGCAATCAAAGTTATGTACACAATATCTATCTCGGGGAAGAAAGGAAAAAAAGTGATGAAAAAATAAGAAAACAAATAAATTATTCAAATACTCACTCATACTTCACCCACCAAACACACCCACGTTGTGAGAGAGTATTATCGAACATTACCCAATTTTTTTGATTCGTTTATATGACACATTCTATGACACCAATATTTGTAATAGTTAAGTATGCCACAAGAAAATGGAAAATAAATCCACTTGAATGGAGGTAATTCATCACTACTTTAAAAAAAGATTGTCAGGGATGTTTTTAAAGGTGGTTGGTTTTTCTATGTTTGGTATATATTTCTTCTTAAATTACATTGTTAAGAGGGTGATTTTAAAAAATTTCTAAATTTATTATACAGGATGAGTCAAACGTCATAGAGTTTATTGGAAAGGTGGATAGGGGATGAAATTCTAAGATGAAATTCTAAACGCGTTAATGGAATAAGAAATAGTGGGGAATGAACGCAGCGGCAGCAAAGATACGTGAGGGAAGCGAGGTCTCAATTCAATAAAAACTGAATTGATGAACTGATTCATTCCACCTGAAAACTACATTTTTTGTTAAAAAATTTAAGCAATGAATCACCAAATAATATAGCACACTAAAATATTGAAAAAAATTATACTTAAGAATTTATTAATTTTTTTTGCAGTGATCAAATCAATTGCAATTTAGACTTATTTTCAACTTTTTGTTATAAGTAAATTGAAAGTTTTCATATATTGGGAAGTTTTTGGTTTCAGTCCGAATATTGAAAACTGAGTTTTTATAATATCTTGAATTTTTGAAGTCCTGAAAAACTATCCTGACTATCTTTATGATAAACCCAATAATATTTTTTTAAAGAATTTTTACACTACTGTACCGATCGATTCCAAAATCTAATCAGCTCTTAACTTTACAAAAACAACGTCAAATGCCCCCTTAAAATTGCATCCTAAGAAATCTAATAAAATCTGAATAATTCAGTTAATTAGATTTTTCGGAAAAAAAGAGGTAAATTTTTTTTCCAAAATTTTTTAAAATTCAACTATAAAAACTGTACCGGATTTGAAACGCATAAGGTTGACTCGCTCTACGTTAGTGGTGGAGAGAACTCACGTATCTCTGCTTCCGCTGCATTCATTCCCCACCATTTCTTATTCCGTTAACGCGCTTCTCTAATTGGTTACTTTATCTAATTAATATCTAATTAACGGTGAGTCAAGCGCAAAAATGTCTAAGGACTTTTTATCTTAGAATTTCATCCCCTATCTACACTTTTAATAAACTCCATGACTTTTGACTCATCCTGTATAAATTTTATTTTGATAACAAAATAAGCATCATCGTAATTATTCCATGGAATATGAGTGACTTGGGATATGAGTCCGTAATTTGGTGATAAACTGTCGCGGTATCTTGGCTCTCTTTTTAACTTAAAAAAAAAGGAGCACTGTCGAATCTATACGGAATCTAATACTCGAAACAAAAAATCAAAAAAATATTTAATTTTCTTCAATGATTTTTTTTTTAATTTATATTCAAACAATACTAATTTTTAACAATGATCAATTCAACAATGGTAACTTCACACCGTACTACTGTTCATTTCGGACTGAATTTAAGAACTGACTTCTGGATTGGTATAATCGGGTCTTTATATACAGCCAAAATTCAGACATGTTAAAACGAATAACAAAAATAAACATAGTTTTTTTCAAAACATATTTTGTGACATTCTAGCTTACCAATCCAATATTTGTATATACTACAACATAATATACTATTCGTAACTTGCTTGTATGAATTTGGTTACATAAAAAAAATTATTTACTTATTTTAACTACATTTTAACTATTATGAATAAAAATTATTTTAATTTGTGTAAATAAATTTTATATATATTTTTTTCCAAAAATAATAATTTTTATCTTTGATTTTATTAAAAATTTAAAATCAATATTCAATAATTATTTGATTAATTATTCTTTGATTTGCAAGTTTGATTTTATATTCAGTCCTTTTTTAAAGATTAAAAATAAATAAATCAACGAAGATCTTATTGTTCCCTTTTTAGCAATTAAAATTGTGCGTTGAGGCCTCAAAAATTTTTTCACTAATTTTCATTACCACAAAAAAATGAATCGGAATTCTTATTTTGTATTAGAAGAGATGTGTTACTGGTCACTAATTTCGTTTCATTATGTAACACTCATCAAATGGGCGATCTGTACCCGAAGATTAATTACAACTAGCAATTTTAGAGTAATAATGAATCTAATGACTTTGACAAGGTGAAAATAACCAAAAAGAAAACATATCGTCATATCCAAGAGTTTGCCATGAGACAAAAGTGTTTGCCATAATTTTCTAAATTTTTTTTTAAACGGTAACTTTGTCATCGAACTCTTTAATCAGAAATTTGTGTTTAAAAATCATCATAAATATAATCGTTATCGCTTATATCGCGCATCATCCATGCCATACGGTTAAACGCTTAAAATCAACACAATTACTAAAATATTACGGCATCGGCCATTTCTTAAGATATAAATGACATTTCATTTCAAACAACCATCTTAGAGAAGTAGTTTTCATAAATCATTTCGTCGAGTTTCTAGAATATACTTCAAAAGCAACAAAAGCAACGGCAGATGCTCAAACATATATTTTTTTTTGTAATAAATTAAAATTATCTCTAGAAAGTGCTCTATCTAGAGCAAAAATCAAATAAAAGATATGTTCACATTTTTTCTTCTGACTACTATGTGTAGCCCCTTAATAATTAAAGTTAATTAAGTTAAAACAAAAAACTTTGAAATAATTTCTAATTGTGTTTTTTTTTTTTATATTTCAGTTAATATTCGACGCATTCAATGTGGGTCGATACGAACCATCAGCATTAGACGGCTGCCCAGATGGATATATGCAACTGAGTGAATTAGGTCGTCCATTCACGGGTGGTTCTTGGTGCGGTTCCTCCACAGGATACGCTGTATACTACAGTGAAACATCAACAATCACAGTATCAGTGAAATTATTTCATGCACACGGTACAACGCCATTTGAATTTCGTCTCCGTTACAAATTTGTATCACAATTAGAGGCCATCGTACGATTTGGACATCCTAGTGCACCGTTAGAACGTGGTCAAGTATCTCCTGGAACGTATTGTACACGTAAATTTGAAGAATGTTATCGTAAACCATGTCGTTTACAATCACCCAATTATCCTGGAATGTATCCCCGTAACGTGACATGTTATTGGAGTTTACGGCAAAAAACTATTCCTACATGTAAGCATGCAATGATTTCAGTTCGGCAAGAAAGTGCGCATAAAATGCAAATGAAACGTTCAATCAGTGTAGCCAGCTTAAATAAAACAGGTCGGGCATTAAAAGCATGGAAAGATTGTACGGGGGAACGTGATCATTTAATATTTTATGATGGGGGTACGACAAATGATCCGGTACTTGTTAAATATTGTGGTGGAGATTGGTTACCTCGGGTTGTATCACGTGGACCTGAAATGCTAGTAGCATTTCATTCCTCTCCTTTTAGTATACCATTACATTCACAAAGCACCCCATCACCATTACGGGGGTTTGAGCTAGATGTCAACATTATATTTGCTGATTCGGACTCATTAGATTACTCCCGGGAATTGCGAACATGCGAATTTGATGTGAATGCAACGAATCCAGATAGTGATGAAATTTGGACACGGCAAAAAGGACGTTTAGGTAGATTATTAAGTCCTCGTCACACGCTACCACCGAATACCACATGTGTATATCGGTTTCACGGTAAACCAGACGATCGTATCTGGATATATTTTATATCCTATTCAAATCATCCTCTTTTACCTCCTCCTTCACAAGATGGCGCAGAGAATAACAATCAAACATTAGGTGGTATGACGATGTCATTCAATAATATAACAACAGATATGTGTCTGACACGGTTGCGGCTATGGGATGGAAATAAAATTATCGCTGAGCACTGTGATGACGAAATGCCTCGTTTATGTGATCATACATCGTTGAGTAATGTTACACGCATGACACGTCCATGCGCAGCACATGAAAGTTACATATCAAAGGGTTCACAGATGATAATTGAACATCATTCAGAAGATGGCACTGCTTTACACCCGGCAACATTCAAATTAAAATATGAGTTCGTTGATACTCGATTAGGTGGTGAAGCATGGCCAGGAAAACGATCAGAACCATGTTATCGAGTATTTCGTAAACAATCTAAAGGGCAAATTATTTCGCCACGCAATGTGTTCTTGTTTGGACGCGGTGGCTCTACAAATTTATCATGTGTATATCGAATTGAAGCTGGTTCCGGAGAACGTATTCGTTTAACTATTTTTAATATTTCTTTTGGAGATAATCCTGCATGTTATACGGAACCAGATCCACATACTGGCCGTGCTCGATGTACGTATAACACAGATGCAGAAGGTTATGCTGTGCGTGAGCTACGATTATGGGAAGTGCCATGGCGTGAAGTACGTCTTCCTAAAACATGTTTCTGTGATAATTCATCTTTAACTCAAACTAACTTACGTCCGCTAGTGTTCCTATCATCGTCACGGGTATATGAGATACATTTCAATATAAATAATATGAATATTACCGAAGATTTTCGAGATATTTACTTCTTTGCTGCTTTCGAAATGGTTCGAACACCGGATTGTCCTCGTAAACAACGGTTACGAGGTTCTGGGGGTGAAGTTGAGCTAGTACACCCACCGGAAAGTCGATCTGAATCATATTGTGATGGTTTACCATGGTTTGTCGAAGCACATGAGAATAAAAGTTTATTTATCCTGACATGGGGTGTATTTTTACCGTTGGAGCCAGCAATTGACGAACCTATTCGATGTTTAACTAAAAATCGTATTTTGTTATACGCGGGTCGACCGGCAAAGTTACTGAAAGTTGTGTGCCCTTTGGAACCAAATGCAAAACAATTTGCGGTTCATGTGTTCTCAGAAGAATGGTTTGGAGTTGGCACAGCGGAATCCCCATCAACCATGTATTTACAACCTCATAGACCACCCAATTTTCTGGTTGAGTTTATCAATCGGGAATCTGGTATCGCTGCATTTAGTTGGTTAGAAATATCTCGATCTCGTTCATCTTTACTACAACAATTGCAAATCGAGTTTCCAACTAGTTTAAACACAACAGCAAATGATACAAGTTCCGCAAGTTTACCGCCCGATTGGGATTGTCAATATCGATGTCCTGAATTAAATGCTTGTATTAGTTCAAGTTTATGGTGTGATGGTCGAATAAACTGCCCTTCTGGATTTGATGAGAATGAATCACATTGCGGCGTTGGACGTAGAATATTTAATTTATTCCCTGGTGGTGTTTATACAGCGATAAGTTGTACGGCTGCTATAATTGCAGCATTTATCTTATTTTTAATAGTTGCAGCCGTACACAGAATACGTGCTCGACGGAGACGTCGACGTTTAGGCAAAAAGAAATTGATTAATAGTGATTTAGGTTCAATGCCACGTAGAATAGGTACCGATGAGTTTTTGATTGATACGGGATCAACGCTGTCCTCCTGACATAAGGGGCAATCCGTGGAGTATATCCATGTTGATAGAGAGACAACCGTATGAAATACGGCTGAAATTAGGCCACTTTTTAAATCATTTAATAAAATTTAACAAATTTTCTTATTGAATACTGCCATCAATCACCACTCGTGTTTGAACTTTGTGAAAATTAAATTTTGTGAGATAAATTTAAGCGAGATGCGATGCGGGTCATAATGTGAGTATGTGTTTTGAATTTAAACAAAAAAAATAAACAATCATAACTTCGACCAGATAGAGGATAAACATCCTGGACTATAATTAAAATTATTTAAAAAAATTAAGTTTTATGCAACCGTCCAAAAAAAAAATATATAAAAATGTCAATATTTTATGAATCGGATAATATTAAAAATATAAAGATTATTAAGTTAGAAAATTTAAATAATTTTTAATTTATATTAAAAGAAAAATAACTGATAATTTTTTTATCGAAAAGTTGTTTTAATTTAGTGCTTCGATTACAAGACAATTTTAAACACTGGGCATGAATCTGTATAAAAATCTGTTAGTGTTTAAAAAATTTAAATATTGTGAATTACTACATAAAACCAGGACGCGACGTATTTTGCATAAAACAACTTTTAAAAAAAAATCTATATAAAACAATTCGTATGATATTTTTTTGTCGACTTATAAGAAATATTTTCGAATTCAAAATTAACAAAATATTTTCTAGTAATGCGTATCTAATATTATAGCTATTAACGAATTATTTTTATGTAAATAAAAATCGGTTTTTTTCAAATTTTAGAATAATATAAAAATATAATATATATTTCAAAAAAAAAAAAAGTTTATGTAGAGAAAATAATATAAATTATTCCTCTTCGAGAAAAATTAGTCAGAAATTATTTCACTAATATTTTCTTTAAAATAATAGACTTACAAAATTCCAGACCATAACCTTCTTTAAGTGTTTTAAAATCGATTATATTTTTATTCGTTCTAGGGAGAGAATTTAAATAAATACATATTTATCCACCTGCAAAAAATCCGAATTAATATGTAAACAATTTAACTAATTTTGTAAGTCTATTGAACAATATTTTCTTAATAAGGAATTGTGATTTAAACAAAATTTTCAATCATATTTATATTTTTTAAAAAAATAAATAATTACGTTTATAAAAAGCTCAGAATTATTATTAAAAAAATGCCTTTTTTATTAACTTACTAAAAAACAAATACACACTCATTAAAAATATTGTCCAGGAAAAAAAATCATCAAACAATAATATCCTTCTATCTAGTCGAATATATTCGAATAAACTCGAAAAGACAGAAAGAAACCGAAACTACAGACTGTTATACTAATTAAAGAATATAAATTTAACAAAAAACTACTATATATTTAAAAAATATATATAAATAAAACATAATTAAAATTCATTCCTTTTAAAACAAAAAAATTTAAAATATTAAACAAACAAAAAAAAAACATAAATTAAATTAAAATAATTCTAGAAATTAAAAAAAAAAAAAAACTAAAATTAATGTGAATAAAATTTTTATAAAATTCTATTTACTATATTTATTATTGAAATAAGACTTATATTTTTAATTTTTACAAAATATACTACTAAAAATCGATTTATACACCGGGTACACAAGAATTGTTTTTTTATGACGTTTTTATTTTTTAGTCCAGTAAAATAAATGACTATATTGTGCAAAATGTCTGGTATGCGAATTTTTTATTTTTACATATGTATGTTGAGACTAGAGAAAAAACCAAGATTTTCAATTCAAAACACCTTTGCTAAATTTTCTATGCCACAGAAACATTAGTCGAGGTCTTTTGAATTGGTAAACTTGGTGTTTTAAAACTAGTCGCAATATCCACAAGTAGTAATAAAACAAGTAAAATGTAACAACTATATAATTGTTTACATACTCTGATAATACTGAGTTAATTACATACTCAGAGAAGTAAAAAAATATGATTGATGTATACACCAAAGTTATATACATATTTATATATATATATATATATATATATATATATATATATATATATACGAATCTGGTAGACTCCCAAACATTTCTTTTACGGTTATATTTCCCGAGAAGATTCTTGGCTGGCCTGACCCCCGATAAGTATCTCCAGAGTTGCTCACATAACCCGTAGTACAGCTTCGGTCCTGTATGGGATTTTGATGCTCCCTTTCTCGCCAGATCATCCGCTAGCTCATTCCTTTCTATTCCCACATGTCCTTTTGTATTCTGGCCCAGATTGTTAAGTTTGCCTGGGCACTCGCATACCATCTTTGTGCTGATGACGTATGAACTCAGTACTTTGATGGCCGCTTGACTATCGAAGAGGATTGCTATATCACAATTCTAATAGTTTCGATCTAGGTTAAACTGGATGCATTTTTCAATGTCCAAGGCTTCTTCGAGAGTCTTCTGCCCCAGTTTCTTCGAGAATCTTCGCTATGTCCTATAGGTTTCTCCAAACAATTCGGACAAGCACACAACATATTTCCTTTATAGAGAAAAAAATCGAACACCAGACCTTTTGCACGCTACATTGTACATCTAGCAACCGTGCTATTTTGCTGCTATTATTAATTTAAAACTGCATGAAACAACATTTAAAAAAAATTGTATGTTGTTTTTAAAACGTTATTATAAAAACAGTCAGATATTTTATAGTTGTATTTATAATAATTTTTATTATCGATAATATTTTTCTTTTATAACAAAAAAAAAAAGAATGTATTATTATATATTTTTTTAAAAGTTTGATGACGTGTGAAGTATGTGAATGAATGCTTTAACATATGTTTGACCTGAGACTATCAATCATAGTTACATTATCAATCATCTGTTCGTTCGGAGGTGTACATCATCATAATTTGAAATAGTCACTCAAAAATGATTACCGAGTGTACTTTCGTCGAGTAAATGTTCCATTCAATTTTTTTTTATTAAAAAAACACATTCTACCATATATAAAATTTGAAGTGGTTTTTTTTCATAAGTTTTTCGGATATTTTTCTATGTTACAATTTTTCATGTTTTTCTTTTGGCATTAGAATTTGATGCACAGATCGTATATGAAACGTTGATTTATTATTACATCTCATCCCGTTCTATAAAGTTGACTAGAACGTATGCAATTCCGTGCAGATTCGAAATTTGTATTTTAACTCTGAAAATTTACAAATGTATGCAATTCTGATGACAGTATTCTAATGGCGTTCTTTTATCAAAAGTTTATAGTTTATTTTGATTGTATCTATTAGGATTTTGAAAGAATGTTTAGAATAAATTGTTATTCAAACAATTGTTGTATAAAAATCAATTGTGCGGTCGGGGGACCCCCGTCACGAACGAAGTTCTTTACGTTATTTTTTCAACTCTCAACGTGATTTAATATGTAGATTTCTATTGATTATATTAATGTATGTTTGTCACGCCAAAAAGCGCAGCCCTCTTTTATTCAACAGTCTCTCTCTCTCTCTAATTTGTATATATTATTTTATTTTTTATCATTTTTTCAAAGCAAAAATGTAAAGTAAGGATTTAAACCAATAAACTTCATTTAATATTTTAGGAAAAAGTATAAAATAGTGAATTATATTTAAAAAAACTGATTTCAAGTATTTTGTGAAAATATTTTTCTTCCATTGACAATCGTATTAAGAAAATTATATTATTATTTATAATAATTTATTATTTATTGTAATAATAATTAATAATAATAATAATATAAACATTTTATGTTATGAAAGTAACTAAAAGTTAACTAAGAACAAGAAATATTTTAGCTACGAACAATATTTTGCAATAAAAATAAAACAAACGGAGCTGTTTTGGGCTAATTTATATAAATTACGTATCAGCAAACAAAAAACAAATATTCAAAATAATGAATAATGTTTGAAATATAATTCAAAATTTTCAATAACCTCTCACATGTGACATGCTGCCATATATTCAGTATATATATATATATATATATATATATATATATATATATATATTTATAATTGAATAGACCACATGCATGAAATATGCATCTAAAGAAAATAATCGCCCGCATACACACCACATAACCGTATATAATGCAAAGATACAGAACGAAAGAGAGTTCACTCTACTGTAAGCCGCGTAAAAGAACATCGTTCCAAAAACGTTTTATTCAATACATTTTATTTAAAGTTTTATTCAATACATTTTTTTGGAATCCGAATGAATTCGTCACAAATCAAATGTAAAAATATGCATAAAAAACAACAGTAGTTTTGCTGAAGTTTTTTAAAATTTTTGCTGAAGTCAATTTGTGCTTAATCCACCTGATTTTCAAAAAAAAGTCACAAATAAAAGTTGGTCATAAAAAACCTAGAACTTTTGTTCTAAAAATTTTTTTCGAAAACTAAATGGATTTGCCAACTGCTATACAACTATGTGGTCCATAGTACCAGAAGAGTTTTTGTTAATATGAAGTTTGTCATAAAAGTTTAAGCGTTGATAAATTTTAAACTTACTTTTCTAGTTCTAAAACCAATTTATAATTTCAAAAGCTAAAATATAAGCTTTTATTAGGAGATTAGTCACTAACAAGGTCACTAACAAACATCAAAATATTTAAATAATTAATTGTAAATTATTATGACGTTTTATGAAATTGAATCAAAGTGTTCTCAAAGAAGCTTTCGATACAAAATACCATACGCTTTCACAATTTACTGTTTAAATACTTTTTTATTTTTTAGTGCGTTTCCGACTAACAAAAGCTTGTATTTTAGTTCATTATTTAGTTCAGAAATTTGTCCGTAATTTTATTTAGGCATGCCCATCTCTAACCATTATCCTTTGAAAAGACTGTTGGTCAATTCTGTTCCATATATTATTGCTGACATTGTGTTTTGGCTCAGGATGAATCAAAATTTATATAAATCATTCAGTTAAATATGCAACTGCAAAATGTAGCCAAAAACAGGCCATTACTAGTGGATAAAGAAACCACTTTAGATTAGGTTAGGTCGCAGCGACTGTGCAAGCTGGGACACACTTAGACCATAAGGTCTATTGTGAGACAAAGAAAGGCTGACTCATCCTTGCAACTATTCCCTAAAACATTTTAAGTTCAGTATTAGAAGAGACTGTAGCTCAGATAGGACGACAAGAATGGTTGATCCATAAGGGTGAATCCTTTCAGAAGGAGCAGTGGCACAGCAGTTGAGTTATCTTCTCTTCCTGCCCTTTATTGTGGCATCTCTTGTTGTAGTCGTGACTAACTGACAGTTCCCAACATTTTGCAAGTTTGTTACCCAGACAGTACCCATTGATGGCTGATATAACGAGTCTAATGAGCTACTAGACATATACATGACATACGTAGATATGCTATATCCTTGGAACGTTTTAGTACGTCCCATTTGCAACCTTATATTGTGCTTGCATAATATAATTTCTCTCAGAAGTAAGATGCAGCTCGCAAAGAGTACACCTGGGTGCCTTGTAGCCGAATCAGAGAGGTTTGAACCGCTTCTGACAAGTCGTTAGGTCTGCAGCTCCTTGGAATGTATTTCTATGCTCAATATCAAATGAACATTGAAACAACTTTACATAATCAGTGTTTATGGATCATTTATCTTGTAACATCCGGTACAAGCATGCAGTATATAAAAATTTATATTAAAATTAAATTGAAGAGAATAAGAAACAAAAGGAATTATTTTAAAAAACACAACATGTTTTCATGTTAAATAGTCATGGTGTTCTATGCGCTAAGCTACTACGTATATGCTATCCATCAAGAACTGTCAGCATATATCGAAATGAATCGTGTTATAATAAAAACATACGTATGTACACAATACCATGCAGACATTCAGAAATTTATTCGATAATATCAAATAAATTTTCTCTCATTTCATGACACATATGTAGAACGTACACTTGTTATTACTTAAAATTGTCAATTTTGATTTAAATAATGAATATTCAAAAATTCATCACGTAAAAGCGACGCAGATATAGAGAAAAAAATCAAAGTGAAATTAAGTTACTCTGGCAAAACTTAATATTAATTAAAGTATTAAAACCTTAGAACTGTAAAAAATTATCTTCTTATTGAAGTTTTAGAAAGAAATAGTCCACAGTACAGCACGGTTTCTTTTAATGATTAGTAACAGGCTAAACTTTTCTTTCGACGAGACACTCAACTTTTATCTCGCGAAAATTCTCGATGATAGTGACTAACAAAGCTCGTAAGAGAGTAACTTGTATGTTTGACGATAGCAAAAATTTTATCAGTAACAGTTAATTTGTTAAATTGACAGATAATGTAATAAAGACTTCAAAAAAACTTGTGTCCTACAAAATGGATGGTGTGACAGGCAGGTCCCCACCCCGAACATGTTCAAATATGCACTTGATTCTTGTTCATAGGCCACAATTTTTATCAATTATCCCAGTGCCAAGCATAGCTTTAACTGATATTAAGAGAGATATAATTTTGTCTCCCCCCACACTTCACGATAGATTTGTATAGATTTGTTCATTAACGAACTTAACCTTCAATTAAAAACAATTTACAAAATATAAATAATTCTGGGCGAGATTAAGAGAGATTATTTACAATTAATTCGTTTTTTGTGTAATTTTCACACTTAATAGATATATATGTTAACAAACGAAATTAATGTAATGTTAAACTTACGGCTGATATTACAAAAGAAAATCTTTTTTACACCTTGTACTGTACCCATCGTAGGTATATTCCAACAAAAAATTAGTGTTAAAATCTTCAATAATGGTTTTCTCCACAAAACAAAAAGATTAAAATTATAAAAATAAAATATAAAAAAAGGGTCTAAAATATTATTAAAAACTTTTCAAAAAAAGAAGAACGCAAATAGCATAAAATATAAAAATACATAAAACACATGCAATTTTAAAACCATTTGATATCATTAAAAATTATAAAAGTTTATGTAAAATTTTATTATTATCATGCTTGGCTTTTATTTTAAGCACAAAGTATATATAAACTCTGTTAAAAAGAATAAAAAAAAAACAGTGTATAACAAAAGTTTTTTTAAATAAATTTTACACTTTTGTTTAAATTTATGTATAGGTGAACAAAAATTATGTAATACATTGTAAAACTATTATAAATTATCTATCTAAGATCTACTATTTATCTTAAAAATGTGTCGCGATCCACTTTGTCCTATTTATCCGAAGGTACATGATGGAAAAGTTGTTATAAAAATGCACTGTATGGCTGATAATTTGTTTTTATCGTTTTACTTTCGCGATTTTTTTTGGGTCAGAAAATTTCATCATGATATAAGAATGATATCAGGAGGAATGATATAAAATTTTTAGACTTGTTTTTTGCTAATCTATCAATAGCTCGCAGAAGTGCACCTCAAACTGAAACAGCCTGTATATCCACCTACGAAAAAACAACATTATTATCAAAATTAATTGAAATTAGCTACAGATAAAGACAGATTTATAATTTATTTTATTGCATTTTCCACGACTGTTTATTGTTCACAATTAGTTGAGTCGCCGTCTTTGAAAATCTATTGGATAATTTTCTTGCTCTAGTGATACAAGCTGTATGGGAGTTTTCTATGTATCTACGTAATAAAATAAATTTTACATGGCCACAATTGTATTTCAAAAGACTTCTTCCACATATAAAATCTTTCATAAACTAACGAAATACAATTCTACACTTCATCTGTCTTTGATATTTTTATGAATCCTTGCACTGGTGTAATAAAAGTTGCATAAACAAGCACAGTGTGTGGACTTCATTTAAAAATTCATATCTTAATATAATCTCTCAACACTTAACATTAATGGGAAGACTGAGTTTGCATGTCTCACGGAATCATAATTATTGGGATATTGGGATATTTTTCTCGGTTGACGTATTTCCGAAAATCTTCAAATTTTCGGACTTGTAAGATTAAATCAGTTTGTAAAATTATAATTTCATTGAATAATGATTTTCGCTCCATATGAAATATGTTGACGATTTAGTAGCTAATGTGTTTTACACTTAAAAGTTTTTGAAAAGAAAAAAAAGTAAATTCCACAGTTTCTTTATTTTTCAAAATCTTGAAACCTTTCAAATTCTACAATTACTTTTTGCCAAGACATCGCGAGCGATCGACCAAAATTGGCTTCACGATCGACTTGTTGGCCAGCCCTGATCTATATTATAAAATTATTAATGGCCGCTCTTGGTTGTTCAAATTTCCGGGTTTTCTTCATGATTTAAACCCGATTATTTACGATAATTTCGAATTTTCAATTTATAATCAAACTTCTGTTAGAAATGTAGTACTATACAGCGAAAATAACCATCATTAAAATTTTAAGATTAGTCAATTCTAGAGTGCATAATTTTTTTCATTTAATTTGGTAGATCGTTACTGAGAAAAATTTTTCAAAAGAGATTTAAAAGGAGGGGAAAACACATAATATGAATTATTATCTCTCTCTTAATATTAGTGAAATGCACAAGTGTATTATATATTAAAATGGTAGAAATTAAATTTTACGTCCATTAAGCTAGCAGAACAGAATTATAATTGTATCATAATTAGACGCTAATTAAATGCCCTAATTAAAAATTAAAAGCTCTTTGTTGTATTGTGTTACTGCATGCTCTGCTAGCTTAATGATAAGCTAGCAGAGCAATATTTAAAAAATAAATAAATTATATTGTATTTAATATCAAATTATTAAGCTAATTAAATGCTCTAATTAAATATTAAATTATCTTTATTGTACTGTGTAACTGCATGCATGCTAGCTTAATCACAAAGCAATATTTAAAAAATCAATTAATTATATTGTATTTAATATCAAATTATTAAGCTAATTAAATGCTCTAATGAAAAATTAAATGCTCTTTGTTGGACTGTGTAACTGCATGCTCTGCTAGCTTAACCAGCAGAGCTATATTTAAAAAATTAATATTAAAATTGATATTAAATATAATATGAATAACTGATTTTTTAAATATTGCTCTGCTAGCTTAACATTAAGCTAGCAGAGCACGCGGTAACACAATACATGAAAAAGCATTTAATTTATAATTAGACCATTTAATTAGCATTTACTAATTATGAGACAATTATAATTGTGTTCTGCTCAGGTTGTTATGCTAGCTTAATGGACATTTAAATTTCACAACAATTTATTATCTTACCAATTTTTTGTAACTCTAATATTTATAGAAATATTTACAATTTTGGTATTATAATACCTATAATAATGAATACTACTACGATCATATCTTTCACAATTTCATTACAATTTTTTCCACAGGAAAAATACGCCTAGTCTATATTGGTCCTACGACATAAATTGTTTGTTCTTCTTTTATATTTTCCTAAATAGGTATTTAAATGAAATGAACCAAATATGTTAATTTTAATGTGATTTTCCATGTTTGCGAATTTTCAAACTTATATATTTCAAGCTTTAATCATTTCATTTACTAGATGCCATAACGATCGTACTAGCTTAAAGATTTATACTATAGTGTCTACTTTCTTGACAAAATTAGGAATATTAATTGGACTCTTGGGATTTTACAGTGAAATATGGCTAATATGTTTAATACACTAACAATAAAATTTCAAATAAAAAATAGTTAAAATAGCAAGTGTACTTTTTGCGCGCTATTTATAAATTAATGTCAAAAATCGAAAGATGATTTTCGAGAAGTCAATATATATAAATAAAAATTAAATGCTGTTCGTTGGTAAGCACATCCCATGAGAACGGCTGAACCGCATTGGTTTCTTTTTAAAATGTTCGTAATAGTCCGAATAAGGTTTTAAGGGAAAGAAATTGAAAAAGTTATCCGGAAAATTGGAAAATTTGGGAAAAATTTAAAGCGCTATTTTCTATAGAATTTTTGGACAGGACAACGTCTGTCGAGTCAGCTAGTAAATATTTGATATTGGTTTGATTTTTTAAATAAATTATTTTTTGTTTAAAATACTATTTCGAAGCAGCTAGCTCCTAAAGTAAAGACTATTTTCAATAATTTCAGACAACACAAAACAAGAATTGCCTGTTTCTCGGCGTGAACAGATTTTTTCGCCACGTCTCGAGAGGGTCTATGTAGTCACATCCACGTCTCGGGAGGGACGAAATACCATCTCCCACTATTTTATACCCGATATATATATATATATATATATATATATATATATATATATATATATATTTTTTTTTTTTGTTATCAAGAGGGGCAAATACATTGCCGCACTAACCGGAAAAGTCTCCTGACTTTCCGAGTGCGGGGCTCGGACTAGACTCTCATGTCTAGAACATACCCGCTAAAACCCTAAACTCTTGAGGATACTCCATTGTACCCCACGCGGAACCGCCGTCAGGCATTACTTCGCCCGGTGAGTACTGGCTAACTACTGCCTACTTCATTGATTAAGCTGTGGGTGTCTCTTTGGTCGATCTCCCTGGAGAATCTTCATCGTCTTGGCCGCTGCCTCGGCCACAGTGTTCCAATTTTCCTCACAGCGGACCATCAGGCCGACGAGGTTTTCTGGCGTACCATGGTAATAGAGAATTTCATCCAGTTCCACTCTCTCTGCAGCGAAACGGGGACACGAGATGAAAATGTGCTCCGCCGTTTCCGCTTCATTCGGTCAACTTGGACATGGTGGTTCGAAGTCCAAGGAACCTGTTCAATATATATATATATAAAAAAATGTGTAAAATTTTTTTAGTGTGTTCTTGTGCTAAGTTTAAGTATGTAAATGGGAACCATATTTATACAAATTGGGCAAAACTATCTATCATTGAAACCGTCAGATATAGAACAAAAATTTAAAAACAAAAAATATTCCTTTCTTTAAGAATAGGCAACTTTTGTTTGAAACTTTTTTTTTCATAAATCCAGTATGTACCGTATGTATTTAAGCAATTAACTCAGTTTCAATAATAATTGTTGATATTCATTGGCTGCATTAAAAAATTCTTTGTAAATTCTTTTTTCCATTTTTTTAAGTAAATTCAAATTATTGCTCAAAATTTCAAGGTTTTGATCCTATTTTCAGAATTCGTAATTCTTTTAACTATAATTAAAACTTATTCAAATTTGCAATAAGCAATCCATAATGTAACTTAATGACAGCATTACTTGTTATGGAAAATCATACAAATCTTGTGTTCCGGACCATTGCTGTACCAACTAAGCCACGAGATGGTCTGTGGATATGTCTATGCTGTTTATTTGACTATATTTACATATTTTAATTGTTTTTGTAAACTTAATGCCTATCCATCCATTGTCAGAAGCAACCATATTTACAATTGTTGGATAGACGTAAAGTTTACACAAAAACAATTAAAAAGAGTTCTGATTTTTTTTATCATTCGTGTAATGGAAAGTTTTAATGTAAGATTTTTCTATTTTCACAGTCAAACGTTGACGTATAGAAGGCACACAAAGACCAATACATAAACAGAAAGGTTGTAATAAAACTTAAAGAACAAATAACGTTGGTGCCATAAATAAAACTTTTGTCCCACATACGACGACGATTGCAAGATAAATAATTATTTAAGTTTTAAGTAATTGTGTGGTTTTTATTTACTATCGTCGTCACTGAAATAAACATTTTATATAATTTACTTGCAATGCGAATGAATGAACATACAAAACAATAAAAATATCACCTCTCGACTTTATACATTCATACACATACTTTTTAGTACCAACATTATAGTCTAAAAGCTAGTAGCCTGCATACTTCTAGTCAGTTATTCTATTAGACTTATCTCGCATAGAAGAATGAACACTCCGAATCTCGACCGATGCCGATGGTTTGTTTGAAAAGTGATTTTTGCTTGCCAAAATTAATCCATATACTAATATATAAATGTGAAAGTCAGCATGTTTGTTTGCTACCTTTTCACGACCAACCGGCTGAACGTATCGTAATTAAATTTGGCAAGGAGATTATATCCTGGGGAAGGACTTAGGCTATCTTTTGTCTCAAAAAATAATCTTGAAGGGGGTGAACATTAATAAAAAACATACAGTAGAACATAGAATCTGTTCAATTTTTTTGGAGTCAGTTAAAATTCTTTCCGGTTTTGTCATTTCCACAGAAACTATACTTCTAAAAAATAACTATAAAATTATTTTATTAAAATTTTTGTTTCAATTTTGAAATGTCAACTTTGATTGTCTTTTCCATAGTAACTATAAACTATAATAGCACACTATAAATCGTTGTATATCGATATGCATATATATATATATATATATATATATATATATACATATATATATATATATATATATATATATCGTATATATATATATATATATATATATATATATATATATATATATATATATATATATATATATATATATATATCGTATATATATATATATATACATATATATATATTCATATATATATATATATATATATATATATGTATATATATATATAAATATTTAGCTTTCATATAAATGAAAGTCACACCATACCTTTTATTTTGAATAATGTTTAAACACCACACATTTCTTATGGGAAGCCACCGTCGATATATTTATTTCCATTTGAGCTCCTGATCAAAAGTTCTCATAGTCACACGGTCGGCAAATGGACAGCTTACAAGCGGGGGGGGGGGAGGTTAAAGTCAATTTTTTTTACTCTTTTGGGATTTTTTCACTAACAGTGGGGAGCTGTGGTACATTCAATGCGTCTTCGCTAGCTTGCTGCGATGAAGCTTATGTGATATCGAAATGTGATATCGAAAGTAGCATTTGACTGTTGACAGTTGCCCATACCATTAACTCGCCGTCAACTCGTCAACCGTCAACTCGCTTTTTTCCCCGTAACATGAGTATCAGCATATAGACAAAGGGGTCTTTTGGGTTGCTGATTTCAAATCCGGTGTCAGAAGTGACATTTGACAATTGACAACTGCCAATAGCCCTATCAGCTCGGCTTATTTTCCAAAAAATATTATTCATCATCGCGATTAGTGTATGTGAAATCAATGATCCAAAAAAACTCCTCTGTATACAGTCTGATTTAAAAACTATTGCAGGTTGAATATTTTTACGACAATAAGGCGAGTTGGGGCTATTGGCAGTTGTCAATCGTCAAATTTTCCGACCGTGTGGCCATGAGAACTTTCGATCAGAAAAGGAATAACACATCTCGATTCAAACTAATTTCACCGAGGCTTTGTCATTTCATTTATCAGTTCCCGCGTGGCAACTGTGCCTATGCTCTTAAACGGTGCAAAATATAGAAAATCTTTAAATACAAAATATTTAGCTCATAAAATGAAACAACTTTTGCTTGCATACAATAGTTTAGACACAATTTGTGAACTAGAGGGTCAGATAGCTAATATCTGACCATACCTAAGTATAAGTATCATATACTGATCGTTTGTTCAAAGCTACAGATTAAAGGCGAAGCGAAAAATTTAAATAATTTTTAATAAATTTTGAACTTCAAGCCATTTTTAAGTCATTTCTCTTTTCAAGTTCTTCAAATCGTTCTTCATATAATATACTTCACATCTTGTTCTTCATATCTTTATACAATAATCGAAGAAAATGTTTCCATCCTACCAGCTACTAGCTGTTATACTATAAGCACGCAAACAATACAATAAAAATTAAAGAAAAATAAGAATAAAATGTGTTACACGTACCAAGGATCCAACATTCACAAAATATATTTTTAAAAAAGAAAGTCACCGAAGACTTTTCAGAAAAAGTAGCAAAATATATAAAAATGTTTTTGTTATTTTGATAACAACAACAAAACATCACATTCAACCAATAATAATATTCTTACGGTGGTTGTTGTTTGTTGTTTTCAAATAATAATACAACATGAAATTCACCTATTTATATAAATTTTCATACAATAAGTTATTTTATTTTTATTTGTGTACAAACATGGTAACATATAATACAAGTGTCATAAAATAAGTGATTGTTAAAAAATATATAAAAATCAGATGAAACTCATTGAATCAATCATCAATGATACAATCACAGAGTTTTAGCGAATTTCCTCTTCAAGGAAATAGGGTTAGCTATTATTCTTGAACCAATGTCAAAATTTCGCAAAAATTCCTTCTTTCGCAAAAAATTTCCATCGTTCGTACCTAGTAGATGTAAAAAATCACCATCTGTAAAATATATATATATATATATATATATATATATATATATATATATATATATATATATATATATATATATATATATAGATAGATAGATAGTGAAACCTTAGTATAACGAACCTGAATGTAACGATTTGCTCGATTTAACAAATTCTTAGAAATCCCCTAGTAATAGTTAATGGAAAACAAATAGACCACAATTTATTGCCTTTTCTCGAATCAAGACAAACAAAATGAAAATTAGGCTACCATGACCACAATGTTCATTGTTTAATAAATTTTGATTATTTTGTGCCAATTTTTCATATTGTGTTTATAAATAAATATTAAAGTGCATTCATTATAATGTGTTTGTTATTTCAAGGTTTCACTGTATATATATATATATATATATATATATATATATATATATATATATATATATATTTATATGTATATATATATAAATCGGTATAATCGGTAAATGTATATATATATATGTACACATTTTTCATATTTTACGCGCATATTTGTGTAAAATTTTTATTCGATTGGAATAAAATTTGGTATGTGTGGTGCTTTTGGTATTTGAAATTACGTTAATTGTCAAAATCAAACAAGGTAAAAGGGAAGTTTAGAGGCAACACAAAATTTGGGATATCTCCCTTAATATTGGAAAAATCGAAAAATACATCCGAAGTTGTAGAAAATTAGTTCTACTATAATTTTGTTTCTTATCATTTTTTCGGCTGTCATTTAAGATTGATTGTTAAAATCCAAAATATCTCTACCCGTTACGGAGTCCCATTGTGTACAGATGCGTTCGCAGGGGATAATGCCCGGTAATGTATCCGGTAACCTTCCGCAGTTGGATCCTGTTCAGCTTCAGTGCATTGAGAGACAGCCTCTTGGTTGCACTCCGAAGCAGTATTTTCCCAAGCTCTGGCCGCGGTACGTTTTCCCAGTGATCACGGTGTTTAGCATTTGACCACTCATTGATCATCAGTCCTTGGAATTCCTAAAATATGCTCTAGGCCTATGAAGGGTATTTCGACTCCCTTTTTTGCCAATGCATCTGCTTTTCCGTTTCCTTCGAAACCACTGTGACCCGGCACCCATATCAATTTAACATTGTTCCGTTTTGCCAACTCCAGCAGTTCTTCCAGACAATCCTTAACTACCCCTGAGATGATCTTGACTCTCCGAGAGAATACATTGATATTGGGTTATGTAGGCTATACGTAGGTTCTCACGGACTCAAGCTAGTATGGCGTAGACTTCTGCTTGAAAGACCATGCCTTATTTCCCCAAGTTGAAGCTTTTGTTTGCTTTAGGTTTCTCACCGTAAATTCTCGCCTCGATCTCTTCTTCAGTTTTGGATCCGTCTATATACCAGACGAATCCTTTCTTGAGATAGGGTGGTAAAAACCGTATATATATATATATATATATATATATATATATATAGTTCTTGAGATATTTTTCGACAGCATATAGGACAGAGGACATTGAATATTTAAGAAAATGATACATGATGTTTATTCTCATTCACGATAATGTATTTATTTATATTTTATATGTTCACAGAATAGCACCATGATATTGTCACATGTTAATATATGTGACAAATTGACAATCGATTATGACAATTTTAAAAAGCCATAAAAGGAGTGTTTTTGGTTTTGTTTAACTACATTTATAAGTTCATTTTATAGGAAAAAGTAAATTTCACTATTAAAGTACCCATTCGATTTTATAACGTCAAGAGCCATTCGAAAAACCACAAATTTGTTTTGATTTTTATGTTTTGAAAATCTTTTACATCATAATACTGATGACTACTCTCTACGCTAAACTTTTTTAATACGAAAATTCTAACTACGGATGCAAAATTCGACAGATATTTGTTCATGATTTGTATAACAACCATTTTTCAAGTCATATCTAGAAACTAGTGGCATTTGTTAATAGGAATCGTAAAGAGATGCAGAAATATCTTGATCTAAAGCTTTATTTTTTAAAACTAGGCCAAGGAGATTAAAGTCATTATTCGACATACACGATTTGAGTATCAACTCTGACAAAAATATACTTTCTACTCCAAAAGTGTCTCTTATATCTCTTTTTACAAAACCTTCACCGTTAAAAATAAAGATAATTTTACAAAATATTTACTGTACATAAGTAAAGTAAAATAACAAATCTTAGTTCCGAAATGCGAATTACTATATTGAAGTAAGACATTTACTCAATGCAATTGTAAAATTAATATTTTTATTGTAAAGGTACAAGATAATTTTGTATGTAGTTTTACTAAATGTTTGTATTAATCAAATACATATGGTAAATTTACCATTTCGTATTGTAAATTTATACCTGAGACATAGTAAGCTACCTATATACTTTTGTAGTTACATTTAACTAGTAAATTTGTAAGATTACAAATCTTGTGCTTGTAATTTCGATTACAAGAATGGATAGTAAAATTCTCATGTAGAGGTAGAGGTAGATTGTAAAGGCTGCCTTGGACGGGCTACACTTCGACCATGAGGTCCATTGTGATGCCTTAGGATGTGAGAATGTGGGTGGAGTGGAAGGAATTTGTGAGTAGACTAGGAATCGGTAGGATATGCGGCTGCAGCCGACTATGGTAGGAACTATGCCGATATTCATCTGGAGTTCGTGAAGGAAACTGCAGAAAACCTTCTCAAGCATAGCCGGTTACTTCGTTCTTGTCCATACGCCGACAGTTTAGTCAATCAACCGCCCATTTTTTTTATATAATTGACAAACTGCCGATGTCGGGATTCGAACCCATAACCTCCCAGTTTCCAAGTACTGCATACTGCGCAGACATGACGCCTTAGACCGCTCGGCTACTTGACTGGTAAAATTCTCATGTAGTCGTTGTATAATTAATTTTTTTGTGGTATTGATACACACTGACTTTGTAATTTTACTATTTTCTAGTAATAATACAATATCGATGCTAAATCTACAACAAGTCCTAGTAATATTGCTTACTATGTAGTTATATGTCTATCGCATTGATTACTATAGTAAAATTCCCAAATATTTTGTAAAATTACTATACTTGTATGGTAGGATTACTAAATGACTCTATTGTAAAAAGTATAAAGAAAATAATATACCAACATAGTAGTATTACGGACGCATCTTGGCATAATACTTCCTATACTTTTATTTTAAATACAAACCAAAATTTTTTACAGTGAATTGCAGTCAATTTGAGCCAAATTTGTTTATTTTTCGAAAAAAATTATTCGAATAAATGTTGTTTGTTTAATAAAGATACTACACACTTTCTGAAGACCTTATGGATTCGGTACAATTCAACTGTTATATTTATAAGAAATGCTTATATTGGATCATTTTTAAACCAAATCTTATTACTAGAATCTCTGACCACGCGTGATTATCACACGTAATAAATAGAGAGCATTAAAATCATTTTTCTCTCCGTGTGGATGATGGATGATGATTTAATTCAAGAGAAATCATCATTTTAAAATCTTTGTTTTGTTTCAACAACAACAAAAAATAAAATGCATACAAGTTCCGTTGATATGTTGATGGTACAGTACCTTGTAGTTCCATTCAAGAAGAATGCATATGAAGAATTAGTTTATAGTTTCGACTGTAACATAAATACTCACGTAAATAGTAAGCACTCACTATAACATTGTATTATTTTTACAGAGAGTTTGTAAAATATTCAAAAATCAATACTATTGTTTAAAATTCTTTAAACTAAAATTTAGTATTCAAATGGTGGAGGGTGCGAGAAGTCATTTGGTATATCCACATCAGTATTGTTTCACCTAATTCCCTACACTTCCACCATTTACGTATATAATTTACAGTGCATGTAATAAAAAACTCATTAGCTATAAAGGGGTGGGGGGGGGGAGTGTATCATACGGCAAGATCAGTCTGCTCATCAAGAAAACAGTTGTTCAAATTATGAAAATCATTCAATACAATGCACTTCAGCTTAGTACGGAGGCTAAGCGAATAATTAAAATGGATCTTTGCGTTTTTGGTTTAAGCGTCCCTCATATCAAAGCGAACTTCGCGGCAAATATATTCGTGGTGAAACAAATCGCTCTCATCCTTTCCCACATCAGCGCGAAACATTCGCGCAGATTTTCGCAGTGCTCCAACACTTCAGTTGTAAGCATGACGTCGTCCGATGAAAAAGAGACTCTTCTGCTATTAGCTTATTAGAAGAAAACGAAAAAAAAGAAAGTAAATACTATTCTCCTAGGAAGATAAATAGAACCTCTATCTATAATAGACCTTTCCATACGTTATTAGTAAAAACACCGGTAGAAAATATTTCATGTAATAAATCAACTCCTCAGTCGACATTATGGCCGAGAAACAAAGTAAACAAAGGGAGCGAATTTAAGGTGATACGAACTAAAACGCAGTATGCAGTGAACTGGAGTTGTGGCGGAAGAAACGTTGTACAAAACGACGAAACATCGCATCAGTCTGTGTACCCTCACTAGTCGCCATGTAAATAGAGAAGAGAGATTTTTTTCGCTGCGAATTTTTTCGCCGCGAAGTTCACTTCGGGATTATTTTCGCTTTGGTGTGAGGGATCCTTTAAGGAAAAAGTGGAGGGCATACCAAGGGATCAATAAAGGTTGCTAAAATTATCGGATTTATCACATTCGTTGTTATTACCAAAATGAATGTAAATCAAATTTTGAATAAAAACATCTAGTCTTTTAAATTTTTTGCTAAAATCGTTGATTTTGGATATATATATAGAAGTAGCAAGTTTTATCACATTTTACCGCAATCAGTAATAATTTCATTTGTTCACAGTATTCATTAGGAAACAACGAAGGAAATCGAGTTTTCAATGTTTTTTATATGTATTGCCGGAGAAAAATGAAATTTTTAGTTAGTTAATGAACCTAAATATAACCTAACTATTACCTAACTCATTCCATTCTCTAATCAAAAGTTTAATGTCACAAATAATATGACGCGAGAGCAAAATATTAAATGAATTAAACATCATGACCTTTTGTCATACCTATCACTATGGCTAAGTGCTAAGATAAATGCAAAGTTGCATTTATCGCTTTACCTCCGTTTAAACTATAATAATTATCCTTACAATCAATTCCTATTTTCAGTGTTGTTGTATACAAGCCGTATATCACTAGCTGAAATAATTCTAACTTCAATGTTTTCTCGATTTCTCGTATAAATGTATTGTGCTTTGTTTGCGTACTTCCTTTAACTTGTCATACATCACTTGCTTATTTATGCTTGACGTAGTTGTTGTACAAGTTTATTCAAGTGGTATGACGTATGTATGTATATTGTATGTCTAGGGGATTCATTCTCTTAAATGTTGGATGTAGTCTCTATTCTATAGCCAAGCCTGGCTGTTATTATTATTATTTTATATAAGCAGCTATTTGACAATTTAAATCCGATTTATTTTGTAGTTAAATAATATGCATTATTGTTATGTGTATGGGTGTGTGTGTGCATTTGTAAATGCCATTGTTGTTTTTTGGGCTTTACACAAAAGAAGAGATTGTGTTAGTACTCAACTGTCTGTTAGATCTAAATACGTCTGTGACGAATCTTGTGACAGATGCATAAGACACTGTTGTCATTCACTTTTCATATATTTGTCAAAGAAAAGTTTCTCTTGGATAATTGAAGTTTCGGAAATTACAAAAATTTTTCGATTTAACTAATCCGATAAAAATAAAAGATGCAAAGGAACCTTTTTCTTATATTTAAAAACATCCTTGTCCTCAGCTTGAAAAAGAAGTATCAACACACCACATCATAGTCTATGCAGACTGAGAAAATCTCATATTCCACAAGTGAAACTTATTTTATTTTAAAAACTCCCCGACACAATGAAGAAATTATGGTGGATTAAAAAGCGGAAGCGTTGGTAAGAAATTTTATATAGTATTTTAACACTTCCCGGCTCTTCCACTTCTTAAAGATTCCTACACCAACTATTTAAAGAGCTGCTGATATTAGAACGTCTGTGCAGATTTTTATCAAACATAGTTTTTATCAAACAAAATTTCGTGATTATACCAACTATCTAATAACCAGCTAATAAAATATCGCATTGAAATCGCTCCATCCATTTGGGAGCTGCGATGCAACAGGCACAAATACTGGCAGGCAAAGTATATATCAACTTATATCACCCCTCATCTTGCGTCAGGGATTAAGCTAGGATTATCAACGGAGATTTTCAATTGATATTTTGAGAGATGATAAACATGATTTTTTCTATAGAGCAAAATCAATAGAGCACCAAATTAAACAATACTTGAAGTATGGTACTTTGCTTTGAATGAAGGCTTGGGTCATAATTTTCCGACAGTTTTCCATAATTAGTCCAAGTTAACGTGGCAAAAATGTATATTTTCAGAATTATCGGGATGTGAGCTATTATTTGTCTCATATATCATCGAAAAATCCGAGAAAACTACTTCGACCGATTTTGATTACTTTAATTTATTTAAAGAGCTTTTACTGTCAATATTATCTATCACACAATTATATATTAGGTTTTCTATCATGAGAAAAAAACGTAATACTGAAAAGTTTGATCTGATAAAGCAAAACTCGTAATTTTATAGAAGGAAAAATATTTTTCATCACACTATAATCGTATGATCTATTATCACACTAGCCTGTATTTTATTTAACTTATTCTAGAAGGTAACCGAAAACATATAAGTAACATTTTTTATGTGACCCTTTATTCAAATCTAAAGTTCAATTTTATACGTTTAAATGGTTCCAGTGGTAGTTTTAGTTATAAATAATAAATTTTTAAGATAAAATGATGGTATATTATTTGATAGCTATGTTTTTCTTATTTCAACTTTTAAATGAATTTCTAGATCTGTAGACATATAACAAACACCATTGTTTGAAATGTTTTTTTACTAAATTTTATTGCCTGCTAATCATTGGTGGGATTTGAAAAACTAGAAAATTATCAAAAAAACAACTTTTCTTTATTGCATTGCAACACTCAAAAAATATCAACCTTCTACTCGCTTCAGATCAGATTAGAGTACTTCAGATCACCGCAGACTCAATAGGTATAAATCTCTCATAACACGCCCTTTCACATTCTGGCATAATAATCTTACAAAGCTAGAATGAGGTAACCAACTTTCGGCTCAATCAAAATAATGAAACCTGAGGTAAATTAATTAAATGCAGCTTTATCCTATCATTCGTTAAGGGGAATTATCGCAAGTTCAATAACGACCACAGAGAAAACGAGGTAGATAATAGATATTGAGAAGATGGGTTTCTAAAAACGACCTAAAATGGTTTATTTGCTAAGCTTCGGCATCCCCTCCTCTACTAGTAGCTTTTTATCCGTAAATTAGTTATTTTTGGTCCCATTATTATTTTAGATGAATGAGACGAAAAATCAAATTCTTGCCGATTTCTCGGTTTCTTTCAATTTTACGAATAACATTGTCCTATACCAAATTAAACATTGGCAAAGGCTGACAGTCTAAATAATTTTCAAACCTTTAGAAGATATTTATATTTTACTTCACTTTTATACGGTACCATTTGTCAAAAAATTGTATAAAGAAATGATAATTCAGCAAAAAAATTATTATTAATTAATTAAAGAAAATTTCATACCTCCAGCTTACGGAGAGAACCTCCATAATTGATTCATACCACCTTAAATGACTGTTTGAAGAAAAATATATTTGGTGAGAATCATTTTATAATTACGCCCAGAATATAGATTTAACGTCTGTTCTAAATAAAGGAGGGGGGAGTGGCTGTTTCTTGGACATGGCCGTGTGTTTTACGTGAATACGTGTACGTAACGGATAATATTGAGCGTATTATATGTACACTGAGACTGAAAAATACTTCTATCAAGTAAATTTTCTTGGCATATACATTAATCGCGACAAGCTTTATCTCATATAAATTTTATTAATTTATTGATGAGTTTGATTTAATTTAGAGTTTATTTTCTTGTTTTAAAAGCTTGTTTCTTAAATTTGTTGTTACTATTAATTTATTTTATTATTTTTCGCTGAACAAGTTTCTAAGTCTGTTCATTTCATAATTAATTTCATAATTTTCATTCCTAATTTGGAGTTAACAAGTGAAGGGGTATTAAGTTAAGCGGAAAGTGGTGCTTGAGGAAACAAAAAAACACAAAATATAAAATATAAAATATCTCACTTAATATTAGAAAAATTGATAAATTTGTAAGGAAATAAGTTGTAGAAAATCATGTTTGTTACAATTCATTACCTTATCATTTCTTCTACAACTCGAAAGTATACAGAGATATTTAGGATTTAAATTTTCAATCTTAAACCGTCAATATCTCTGTAAATATTAGAGAA
The DNA here is from genome assembly GCA_963920215.1 of Nineta flava. Classification (NCBI taxonomy): domain Eukaryota; kingdom Metazoa; phylum Arthropoda; class Insecta; order Neuroptera; family Chrysopidae; genus Nineta; species Nineta flava. Next base: position 42,539,482 of record OY986042.1, on the reverse strand, counting down.
TCAGAAAAAATGATATGGAATTTAATTATTTACTAAAAACTAATTTACTAAAACTAATTTACTAAAACTAATTTACTAAAACTTTACTTCTTATGTATTTTTCGATTTTTCCAATATTAAGAGAGATATACAGAAATATTGCCGATATTTCGACATTGCATTATTTATGTTAATTTTTTACTTTAACTATTTTACACTAATGTTTTATATACACAATCGATAGATATCTCTTGATGAGAGCTGTCGATTGAAACTAAAATGAACGTTCGAGCTTCTCTGAGTCAAAAGTTATACCAAACGGAAATTATGTGACGCAGCAAAACGATTTCAAAATGGCGGAACCTTCCCCTCCACCACGCATGATGCGTCGGAGTCCTAACTTAGCATAACAAATTTTTTGAACCTTTTGCTATATTGTGGTGTAATTATATTTTTGATGTAGCTGATAGTTTTGTAGCTGCAACACCAAACTGTATCCACCGATTTTGTTATCCTCAGTTTTTTTGAATTACCCCCCCATATATATAGTCAAAAAGAAAAAGATATCTTATATTTTATGGATGTTGAAACGAATGAACCATATACAATATGGTTTATTATTTGCTAGTGAAATAAATTTATACTTGAAGCACGTATCACATATTTCCTAATAAATGTATTACATTCGAGATGGCCTTTTGCCTGTTTTTCTTCAATGCGGTTGGCATATACAATATCTTGTTTTGTTTTTTTTTCTCCGATAAAACAACTTTCCAAACTTCAGGACCGGAATCTAGATTAATTAGTAGTCAATTCAAGTATTTTTACACGACAAGTAGAAAGATTAGAAAAATTTTTCTCAACGTGAAAATGATTTAACTTTGTCATGAAAATCATTGTATCAAATTTGACAGTACTGCAAGCAGGAAATAGGTTAAAAATATCTTTATCGAAGCGCATCCGACTCTGTTTATGAAACGTAATGTATGTTTGAAAGTATTTTATTTCTGGAAATTGAATATTTTAATAGAAAAAAAAATGTATTTTTAACATTTTTCTCAATAAATATTTTATTCGGAAATAACAATAGAAAATTATTTTTAAAGTTTATGGTAATATATTTTTCATATAAACTTTATATCCTGTAAATGCTTTTTCTAATTTCAAAACGTTTTGTTGTTTTCTTTCGTATCGATAATAATAAAATTTTTAGTTTAATATAGTTTCGTATAGTCTCTTTGCAAACTAAAATGTATACTTCTTTTTAACCCGACTTCAAAAAAGGAGGATGGTTCTCAATTCGTCTGTATTTTTTTTTTTATGTTTGTTACCTCAGAACTCCGTCATTTATGAACCGATTTTGAATTTTTTTAATTATTAATTTTTTTGTTTTTAATACTTGATTTTGTTTTTAATTGAACATATTTTTTTAACTTTATTAAGCTAAAATCATAGATGTCTTTATATGAAACCTAAATCGCTAAGTTAAAGCTTGAAGTATCATCGTTACTTTTTCAAATTTGATTTTCTATTTCAAACAGTTGATTTATGTCGATTATAAAAATACTACCATTTTTAGCGAATTTTCTCCAAAGGAAATGCAGCTATTGTTTTTGCACCAATGTTGGAATTTGGTAAAAATTTCTTCAAATGTCCATCGATCCTACCTATCAGATGTTAAAAATTAATATGGCTAAAATTTGTATACATGTATATATATATATATATATATATATACATATATATATATATACACATATATATATACACATATATATACAACATATGTACTTTTTTTAAATGTGTGTGGACTCTCTAGCGGTCACAGTTTTATTCCGATTGGAATGAAATTGGGTATTTGGGTCTCTTTTGGTATTTTAAAGGTCAGGTTCAAGTAAATGGGTTAAATCGGACGAGGGAAAATGGGGTTTAGAGGGAGGGGAAAAAACAAAATTTGACTATCTCCCTTAATATTTGAAAAATCGAAAAATTTATCAGGCGTTAAGTTGTAGGTACTAAGTTTTACTGCAATTTTATTTCTTATCATTTTTCTGTTACACTAATATTTACAGAAATATTTACAATTAAAGATTGAAAGTTAAAATTCTAAATATCTCTGTTCACATTCGAGTTTGAGAAAAATGATCAAGTAATGAACATTAGCAAACTTGATTTTCTACAACATTACTCCTTATTTTTTATTTATTTATTTATTTGATTTGCCAATAAATGGCTTATCACTCTTTACATTATAATAAACATAAGTGCTTTTACAAAATTCAAAATAACAACATATTATTGCTTCAATAGCACAGAAATTTAACAAAAAGACAGAAAATAAAAAGATACTGTGTTTACTACTACTTTTCTCCTTGATTAGCTCATAAATTTGCTTTACGCTTTTTGATGATTAAATCCAAGTAATCGCATATCGCCCTTATATCCTCTTTACTGTTAACCTCCAGCATAGCCATCGCATTTTCGTATCCTCTTTGACTGATTCCCTCCCTCTCTTTTCCCTCAGTTCCTTGGCAGTGCTCAATTATGTGCCTTATGGATTCAATGCCCCATCCACATAAAACGCAAATTTTTTCTCCGTTAGTGTTTATTCTTCTGTTTTCCCAACCGAACCTATACATTCTGAAGTTTGCAAGCATTCTTCTTTCGCTTCTATTTGCTATGTCGATGTACATTGCGCCTCTATCATAATGGTTTAACATCATGAAAAATTCCAAAGAATTTTTTGTTTTGGCTTCTGCTAAGGTGTTCACTAGGCATAAATCACTTACTTTACTTTTAATTAATTTTTGAACTCTTTTGTAGCTCCCTTCTTGCATTTCATTTAAATTAAGGCCCAGTTCACAAAGTTTAGCCTTAATTATGCTGTCCCATTCCCCCTGCATGCAACTTTTTTGTAATGCTTTATTTGAAAATGCTACTCTAAAGTAAAAGTTGATTGCATGTTGCAGCACAAATCCTTCAATGGGCATTACACCTAATTCTAAATCTATTGCGCAATTAGGGGTTGATTTAGATACTCCGAGGAGCTCTTTGTAGAAGTTGTAGGTAAAAGAAACCAACTCTTTTGAACAACCTTCAATTCCCCAAACCTCTCTTCCATATGTCAGGATCGGTGTGATAATAGAGTTGAACATTTTTAATATCAAGCTTACTGGAAACTGTTCATATTTGTATATAAACTTTCTTAAAATCATAAGTGCTCTACTGGCTTTTGTTATCATCTCGTTTTGGTGTAATTTCCAACTGCCATTGTATGCTATCATTACTCCTAAATATTGAAAGCTTGAGACATTCTCTATTAAATTGCCATTGATCCTAAAAACTTCGTTCCGATTATACTTCCTTCCCTGACAAACTCTAAGCACTTTTGTTTTTTTTACGTTGATGGTCATTTCCCAAGTAACGCAGTAGTTTTCTATTGCTGCTAAGGACCTCTTCATTCCCCCAATAGATTGTGAGAATAAAGCTACATCATCGGCATACAGCAATATCTTCACTTCTTGGCCTTTTATGCATGGAGAAAAGGTTTCAAAGTTGTCAAGGCAATCTGGTAAATCGTTTATAAACAGAATAAATAAGATGGCAGAAAGCTCACATCCTTGCCGGAGACCTTTATATGTTTTAAAGGTTTCTGTAGCAAAAAATCTATCTATGCGCACACAACATGTAGTTTCCTTATAAATTGATTTCAATATGCTTATCATATGCGTTGACATTTTTAGTTTTGATAGCTTGTTCCATAAAATGTTTCTGTCAATTTTATCAAACGCTTTTTCGAAATCAATGAAGGCGCAATATAGCTTATTTCTTTTAGTCTTTAGTGTTTTATTGATCAGTGTTTTGATGACAAGTAAATTATCCATAGCCTCAAACCCACCTCTGAAACCAGCTTGGAATTTACTAATGATGTTTTCGTTTTCAGCCCATTCCTTTATTCTTATCGATAGTATCTTTGTATAAATTTTACTTAAACTAGGTGTTAAGGTTATACCTCTGTAATTATCAGGGTTATTTATTTCTCCTTTTCCTTTATATATATTGCAGATTACACCAGTAACCCACTTTTGAGGAAATATTTTATTTGTCTGCAATTGATTAAATAAATTTGTCAAAAATTCTATGAAAACAAATGAATATTTTGCTGCTGCGCTCACAAATTCATTTATAATTCCATCTAGTCCCCCCGCCTTTCCATTCTTAAGTATGCTTAAGACAAGCATCACATCAGATACGCTTATTTCACGATCGAGGATTACATTACTTTCATTCACTGCTACATCACTTACGTCCATGAAACCTTCTTGCTCTTCGCCATAGAGATTTTGATAATGCTTAACCCAAGCGTCCGGATCTATGTCGTTATTATCCATTACTCTCTTCTTGGTTCTTATTAATTCCCATATCCTTTTGTCATTTCTTTCATTCACTGCTTCGTTTACTTTTTCTATAAACAACAAATCATTATCTGCCTTCTTTGTATTACAAAGTTTTTTATATTCTTTCCTACTCGATAAATAAGCATCTACAAATATCTGTTCCCGATTTCTTCTCATGTCTCTCAACTTTTGCTTCATTTCAATTTTTTTATTATTACATTCACAATCGAACCAAACCGGTCGGCCTTTACTAATAGCAGCTTTCCTTTTCTTCTCAGTAATCTCCATTTCGGATCCCAAATATTCCAACCATTTCTGCATGATATTTATTGCATTATTAATGTCTCCAGCTTCCAACCTTCCTTTCATTCCTCTAAGATAAAAATCTGTTTCTAAAGTATTCATCTCATTTACAAAGGTATCGGCTCTATTCTTATCCCATTTAAATATTTTTAGCGGCATACCTTTTGGAGGATTTTTTATACATTTTTCGAATACATTCTTCATCTTAAGTTCTAGTGGGAAATGCTGGGACTCGGATATATCCCCTACCCTCATGTCTACACTACCCCACAAACTATTAGACACGACACAGTAGTCTACCACACTTGCACCGTTTTGTGATACAAATGTAAATTCACCTTTATTATCACTTTTAGCCCTACCATTTAACACTACCACATCCTGCCCTTTGATGAACTCAAGAAGTTTCTCTCCATACTTATTTGTAATAGTATCTTTGCTACGCCTTTGTGGAATGTTGTCCAATTTAAAACTAATATGATCATTTTTGTCGATTCCAAACAAAATAGTATCCTGATTCCTCCCCATCCTTGCATTCCAGTCACCTCCCATAATTACATCTGAATTTGGGTATTTCTCGGTTAAACGATACATCTCTTCGCTAAGCTTATTGAAGAAGTTAGGGTTCGTAAAAGTGGATTGTTCGGGTTGTAAATATACAGTGCCAATTAATAAATTCAACTTTCCTTTCTTTAAAACAATCCATAGTACCTCTTTTAAACTGCTTTCAATTTTTTGTATGTATTTTTTTAAATAGTTCTTGTAAAAGATTGCTATGCCACCAGGATGTCTTCCTTTTCTTGCCTCTCTAACCTCACTTTTTAAAATACCCTGAAATCCCTCTATTTCGTATTTTGCGTTTTCTTCTGTCCATGTCTCCGTCAAACCCAAAATATCAAATTGTTTTAAATACATTTTCAGATCATAAATCCCAATTTTATTTCTCAAACCTTCAATATTCCAGAAAACAAATTTTAATTCCTCTCCCGTTTCCGTTAAATCGATACCGTTTTCATGCCTTAAATTTTCGTCATCAGTTACGTTCATCCTTTCTCCATTGGCTATTATATTCCGTTTTTTGATCGTTGAGTCACTGAAGTTCCTGAACCTGTGTCCATAGAATTGGCTCTTGGTCTTAAGAAGTGGTCTAAAGTTGACGGTTTCAAATTTACTTTTTCAACAGCTGGTTTAAGGATTTCGAAAGATTACTCCTTATACATTTTTCGATTATTCTAATATTAAGAGAGATATTAAATATTTTGTGTTTGTTTGATTTGACACAAATACATGAAATATATTTTATTGTAAAAAATTTTGATTGTCGTTTCCATAGTAACTATAAACTCTATTCGTTATACATCGATTTATTTTGGCTATTAATAAATTTAATTTTTAACGAAATACTACAAATACTAAAGTCATATCAGATATTATATTTCATTTTGATCACACTAAAATTATGACCGCTAGAGAGTGATTTATGTATTCTAAGGAAATTCGCTAAGTTGACGCAGCTCCTGCGTAAGGAATTTTTATTTCTTTTTATACAGTTTTTCGAATACAGAATAGTTTTGGCACTGATCGATTGTAAAATTAACGCCTTTTTCGAATTCGTTATTACTTATATAGTCAATTATATAAGAATAGTCTTTCAGTATATTTCGATTGATAATCAGGACACTTTTATCATTATTTGGCAAGATTTCTTTCATCTCCTTCTGCCTAATGCCGGAAGTTACCACTTGCTTTCAATAATCGTCGATTAAAATAGGCATTTGATCTATCTCAGCCAATTTTCTAGTTTCTGATCTTCTAAATTTGACTTGCAACCAAATTGTGAATCAACCATTGTGAATCCAAATTTTCGATCAGCAATACACCCAAAAACTTTGACCACCATTTCATTTCATAAATAACCGTGTATACAAACAGTTTTGGTTTTCATATCTCCTCAATGACTTCAAAATTTAATAATCTTTCATTTTGTTAACAATGTTAATCATAAACTTCAGGGTTTTCGGGGTATTTGAAAAAAACGAATGCATCTCCTTATTACCTCTCGTATTTCAAGATCTTGTATTTCAAGATGACGGGCAGAGCATCCAAGTTTACGAAAGAGGTTTTGATTTACGTTGCCTAAAAAAATAAAAAATCAGGAGCTTCATCGAAAATTGAGAGAAAAAAAGTGGGTAAATAATATCATATCTAGCACACGAAGATGGGTAAACAGCAAAAATTACTATCATGAAGAGTAAAGTATACTTTTTTTTCGCGGACTGGCTAGTAATTGTTACTATGTAGTACAAGAAGTAGAGGGGAGGTCCAAACCTGGCAATTAGGCATTTCTAGGGCTTTTCTACAGACCTCTAAAGGACAAGGAATTTGTATGTAGACTACGAATTGGTAGGTTGTGCGACTGCAGCGTCTTTGATAGGAACTATGCCGATATTCATCTGTGTTGTAGAAAGAAACTGCAGAAAACCTTCACAAGCATAGCCGGTTACTTTCGTTCTTGTCCATAGGCCGACAGTTTAGTCAATTAACCGCCCCATTAATTTGTTTATTAAAAAAAACTTTGCCCCATTAATTGACAAACTGCCGCATTAATTGAACCAGCAACCTCCCAGTTTCGAGTAGAGTCTCTTAAACAACTGGACCACTCAAACTGGCTGTTTCTATACTTCCTTCTTCTAGAAGATTTTTACAATAAATATATCTCCGTGTAGGTATAAAATTGTATGCAAGATACTTTAGCAACGGTTGTTAGCAATCTAAACTCACAGACATCTTTGTCTATTAATCTGAACAACAAAATATAACTCACATAATAATGAAATCAAGTATAAACATTTCCTGAAACAAACAAATAAAATCAAACCCCAGACAAATTTATTAAACTTAACAATTTGTTACAAATTATTATTTTATTTGTTATAAAAAAAAAAATATATATATATATAAACAATGTACAAGAAGTAGAAACATTTGTAAGCCACACAACAATGTTCTTTCCATTCACGTACAGGAACAATTAAATTATAATTATAAACTATGATGATGATTATTATTATTGTTATGATTATTATTATTATTGTGTATTTCATTTATATATATATGTACGGGTTTATTATTTGAATGAAAATTACTTTACAAAAAGTTTGTGCATGAGAATTGTATAACAAATAAATAATGATTGTTCTTAAATTGAAATAAGTTTTTAATAATAAAGAAATACGTACAAAGAGTCACTGAAATAGCGCTCATTTTTTGAAAATTTCTTAGCTGATTTGTACTTTATTCATTCAGATATTTGGGAACATGTTTCGTGGAACACTTGTTAGTATATTTATAATGAACAACTTTTAGCCGAAGCATTATTTCTAAAACCAAATAAATAAGGCACAAATCAATTAGAAAATTTGGATATCTGAGCGCTCGCTACGTTTGAAGCCATGTGTAACAGTTGTTTTAACAGTGTTGAAAAACAGTTTTAGTATATATACTCACAGCTAAAGCAACAAAGGTTGAATATTCTCATGTATAAAATGGTGGAGGATATGGGTAGGAAACAAAATGATTACTTTTAGTATCATATTACGTAATTCCCTACGTCTCCACCAAATATATATGTGATATGAATATAAAGTCCTATTCATTGATTTACGGATACAACTTGTATCATCATGAAAATGAAACTATTCAAAATGTAACAACTCACTGAATAAATTGTTAAAATATCATGTAAGTAATGAGTTTTAGTGCAATGTGTGTACTGTTTATTTTCTTCTTCTGCACGTGTAGATGTATAGAAATATAACTTGTAGTGTATATATCAAGGTGCTATTTTACATATGTATGTATATTTATACATATGCTTCTGTAGTCTACAGAAATGATAGATGTTGTAGTAATGTATTCGAACAAAATGACTTATTTGTTGAACATGTTGAAAGTTCATTTGGTGTGTTTAAAAATTTGTTTTTTCGCAAGGCTAATGTTATTTATACGAAATTTTCCTACTGACGATAAATAAAATTTTAATATACAGATTTATTTCGGGGATTGCAAAATTAGTATTTAAATAACTATCACATTTATGGAAAAATTTTAGAACAAAAGTTGGATATTTTAAAAAGAGGAGGTTCATTTTTTTTAAGTTTAAAGTTTTCATTTATTTTTTCTGATTTACAGATAAACTTTCACCCTCCTTAGTGGGGTGATACATGGATCGATTTTTCTGATTCACAAACTGGAACCACAATTTTGTAGAACACGCTAAAGAAATTTCAACTAGTTATCTTTTTTCGGTTTTTGAGTTATCATGTTTATGGACAGGCAGATGGAATCGAAAAATGAAATGATATTTTACGAATACGTTTACCAAAATTATTTTGCTTCTATCAATATTTCCAACGGTTAAAAACTTGGGAGTTGATATATTTTGCATATACAGAGTGCATAAAAATGGTACTGTCGATCAAGTATATTCCTCGACAGTAAAACGCGAGTTTATATAAGTGATCACTTACGAGATCGGAGGACTCTAATTTGAATAAAGGCAGCATACTCAGGGAATATCGTACTGATTTTCTTCCAACCATATAAAGAAACTGCCGTTACAATCATATTCCAGGTCTCAATTTCGTAAGATATCCTCTGACCTTGGGTCTTCTTCCCTTAAAACATCTCCCGTGACTCTCTAGGTACCTTTTTCACAGACACTGAATTCTTTCTAAAAAATGTTAGAATATTTATTCACCAGCAGTTTATTCCCATCTTTTATATTTAGAGAAGAGTTATAGCACAAATCCATTATACTCTCAACGATATCTTTACAAATATTATGTTTCACTGATTCAACAATTTACCAATGTCACCTTACGCCATATTATGTTATACATTTACATAGTACATACTATGTAATAATATAACATACAAATATAGTAAATTTTTTTCTATTTTATACTGAAATATACAAATAATAGTAGAATTCATATAGTACATACATCTGAGCTTTTATCAAGCTTACTACGTATATAATATACACCGTGTAACTAAGCAACCGTGTTTTTATAAACTTAAAATATAATTATAATTTGTTACATTAAAAAAAATCTAAATTAAAAATCTATTATTTAATTATAAAAAAGCATTTTATTTAAATTAAAATAATACATATAATTTAAAAATACAATAATTAAATAAATATATATATATAATTATATAAATAATTATATATAATAATATACAATAATTATATATATATATATATATATATATATATATATATATATATATAGGGTGAGTCAAAGCAGGTGGATAACACACACTTCCAATTTCTTCCACGATTCTCCCATTTTTCTACAACATCCAATAGAATACAATACATTAAAACAAAACGAAGACCACCGAAAGACATAATATAAGCCACAACCCAAATACTCAAAACAATGTGCGCACAGAAATATAGCAGGCGGACTCCTTTCCTAATTCAAAATAATCAAATCTGGGAACGTAAGCACCGGTGGGCATAATACTTGTTAAACACTTGTTAACATGACACTTATTAAAAACAATAATAGATTTTTACTATCCAGGGACGAATCTAGAAATTTTACACGGGGAGCGAATATATACAAATATGATATATTATATACGGTAAGATGTAGCTTAAGGAACAAAGTTGTATCTTAAGGAACAAAATAAAATAACATAATATTATGGTACAACAAAATTAATAATATACTTTATTTTTATAATCAAGTCAAAATCAAGTTTTCGTTGTTTTTCTTTAGAAAATGTGTCAATTATATTTTTAATGTTATTTTCATTGTCAATATTTATATAGCGGCAGTCGGCTTTCGACTATTTTTAGCAAAATATTGTCAGATTGTCAAAATACTGGCAGATTTTCTAAAGAAAAACAACTTGACTTTGACTTGATCATTAAAATAAAGTATATTATTAATTTTTTGTACCATAATATTATGTTATTTTATTCCTTTAATTGTTATAAAATTTTACTTTGTTCCTGAAGCTACAACTTACCATATATAATATATAATATTTATATATATGGGCCCCCGTGTAAAATTTCTAGATTCGCCCCTGGATAGTAAAAATCTATTATTGTTTTTAATAAGTACTATGTTAACAAGTATTTATGTAATAATCTTTCAAACTTTTTATTCTTTGTCCCACCGGTGCTTACGTTCCCGGATTTGATTATTTTGAATTTGGATAGGAGTCCGCCTGCTTTATTTTTGTGCGCACTTTGTTTTGAGTGTTTTGGTTGTGGCTTATATCATGTCTTTGGGTGGTTTTCGCTTTGTTAAAATGTATTGTATTCTATTGGATGTTGTAGAAAAATGGGAGAATCGTGGAAGGAAGTGGAGGTGTATCCTATTATCCACTTGCTTTGACTCACCCTGTATATATATAGTTGTAATAAACATAGGACACAAATATTTACTACGTACTATAGGAGCCCGTATGCAGTAGTGAATGATAAACGTCATCGGTAAAATCGTATACAAACTTCGTAACGTAACAATATAATTTCGATATGGAGGCGCTATGTAGACTAAGCTATTTTTCTCAGAGGAAAGAGTAATGAATTCGAAATTAAGTAACCTTGGCGACATCTTTTAATATTCATTATTTATTTTAACATTTAAATCGTAAATATTTTATTACATATTAGAGTTATAGAAAAAAACGACGGTCTGTAAATAAATAGTGTTAAGACTTAATGCCTACAACTTTAAGTTTCCCCATTTTTCGAATATTGAGATAGATATCTCAAATTTTGGTGACATTTTAAGAAATTTTTACGAAATTGTAGAAATTATTACAAAGCCAATCATCGAAAATTTGCTACAATCCGAATCCTTTACTATTCTTTGGCTAGATCAGACTGCGAATCAAAGAAGAGAAGAAGTGCACGTCCTTTTCTTTCCTTGGTGGCAAATATCTATACCGTATGATTATGTGGTATGATGTTTTTTTTTCAATGATCAGGGCTCAATCTACACTTACATGTTTGTTTGTATTAAATGGGAGAGAACAGAAATGGAAGGGTACAATACTAAGAGTATACAAGTAAACACAGGCGCGGGTCCAGTCCTCAAAAAAGGTTGTGGTCACAGTCACCCGAAAATTGACCAAGTGCAAGTCGGGGTTTGAACTCGCTCATGATCGATATAGTTCATTCCCACAAAGGAGATGTTTACAAAATATATGACGCCCTACCAAGATTTTGTACAGTGTATAGTTCCACGTGGGCAAAGCCGTGGGGGAACACTTGTAAATTAATAAACATGTAAAATGTTAGTTTGTTCGCTCACGAAAATTACAAAAATAAATGTGTGTTTGTTTGCACATCACGGTATCACAATTGGGCTTACACTGACTGGCAATAACAAAAAACTGTATAAAGTAAACTTTTTTTTCGATTGAAGTTAGGTTACCTATGTTTACAAACAGTACAAACTACTAACGTCTGCGCCACGCCACGCCACTAAAAAGGAAGGCGGCTCGGTAGTTTTTGGCGGTATTTATAATGCAATGTATATCTGCATTCAACACACGCTTACTTTTAAATTAGTAGACGACTATGTACTTTTAAATTAGTAGATGACTATGCGCACCCAGCGAATAGTTTTCATTTTTCCAATACAAGTATTCATGTGCCAAAAAGAAACAGATAATATGTCGTCAAAAATGTGACATACATGTCAGCATATCGTCAATGATGACTAAGTACTTCGCTGCGTTCCGAATCACGTACGATTCATTGTTTTATTTTTATTTTATTAAAGCATTGGATATAATATCATCAGCCTACCGAACTCAATAGACAGTGAAACTGTGAGGTCACAAGTCTATTAGGGTTGTGAGCATGCCCATCGCGACAACAACGGTGGATCCGCGCTTGACAACAGATAAGTTATGCTTTTATTTGTCTCACATTACCGTCATGCATGCCCATATCCATATAATAATGAAATGATTGAAGAATGACGATTTTCAGCGACAAAAATAAACACCCTTGATATATTTACGAGTTTTATTTTCCTCTACTGTAGTAAATGCGAGTTTTAAAAAAAATTCGTTATATCTGCGTCAACTTAGCGAATTTCTTTAGAATGCGTAAATCACACTCTAGCGGTCACAATTTAGTGTGATCAAAAGGAAATATATCGTATCTGATATGATTTTAATATTTGCAAGGCCAATTTCATTAATAAATGGCATAGGTCAAGGGTAAAGGGAGGCATAGAGAAGAAAACACAAAATATAAAATATCTCTCTTAATATTAGAACAATCGAAAAATGTATGAAGAGTAAAGTTGTAGAAAATCAAGTTAACTACTATTCATTATTTGATCATTTTTCTCAAACTCTAAAGTCTAATGTATACAGAGAGATCTAGAATATATAGAACTTTCAATCTTAAATTGTAAATATTTCTGAAAGTATTATTCCCTTTCAGGAAATTCGCAAGAGATTATTTAAGAATTATAAAGTGAACCGATGTGTCAGATTTCTTAAAATTTTAAAAATAATAATTAAAATAAAATTTTAATTCAAATAGGAGCACAAAATCCAAATATTTACCATAATTCGTACTTTTACCATAATATTTCCATGGTACACATTTCAACGGTTCAATGTAATAACAATTTATATTCATATGGTTATACAAACGTCATAGATTTGTGAACATTTGTTTAGTACCTATGTACAGTACAAACAAAAAAATTTGATTCGACTAATTTCAATGAAGAATTCAGGCAACTTCTTTGAAACGAAGCTACTTAACAGTGATAGTTCAATCGTACAAAACCTATTTAGCAAAAACTGTTAAATTAGAAAAGTTAAATTTGATGGCATAGTTTTGATTTTTATGACAACTAGAAATAGTTTAAAGCTTCTGTTCATCCTGAATGTCGTAAACAAAATTTATGATATAAAATTACCTTAAATAGTGTCACTTGTTGTGTTGAAAATTATTAAGAATAATTTTTGAAACCTCAACACATAATTCTAAGTACAAAGAAAAGTATTAAGAAAAATATTTAATATAAAATATTTTTCTCCTTGGAGAAAGGAGTTTTTTGTATAATTGGAAAACAATTACATATTGATTTTGAATTTTTTTCTTTAAAAAAATAAGTGTGGTGTTTTTCTTTTAAACAAAATAAATCAAAATTTATTTTATTAAAGAAAGATTTTTTTATAAAATCAAATATAATTTATTTATTTTTTTAAATAATAATTCGAACAAGTAAAAATTTGTTAAAAAACATTTGCACAAACAAGGTACCCACATAAACAGCTATTACGTTATACTGTTGATTGTAAATTTGAAATTGGTTAATATTTTATAAATATTAAATGGATGTGAATTAAATTTTATCAATGACCGGCCCCTCTGAATGAAACCGTGACAGGATAGTAACTAAACGTTCTGGAAGAGTCTACAAAAACATATGTTTTCAAAAACAATATTATCTATTATTTCAAACAAGGATTCTTCTAGAATGGTCCACGGCGCTATATAAATGGAGAAATTCACCAATTTCAAAGTGAGCTATAAATTAACATTTGACAACGTAAATTCAGTTAATAATTGATATTGGATCAAGTTTAAATTTGGCATGTGTTCAGTCAAATCAGTTGTCAAAAGTTATATTGTATTGTTTGAGTAAAAATCCAAAAGTTTTGTTGTTTTAATTGACATAAATTTAGTAAACTATTACTAATTTTTTGTGTTGTTTTTTTGTGTGGAGTATCGGAAAACTTATTAAAAACTTGACTTGATTGTAATTTTTGATTGGTATTGTACGAATTGAAAAGAAATGAAATATACGTTAACAACATTAGTATAACTTTATATTTAATATTTTCACAAAACTTCATATTATGTTTTTCGTGGTGGGTACTTCTACTGATCCATACCATTACAGTACGTATGTACGTATGTGTACATATACTTGAATAATACATTAAAAAATCAACATAAAATTAATTTAAAAACAAATACTAAGGGTAAATGTGGTAGATTATACGTCCGGTAGTAATTAAACCCTTTCATAACTGTTCATATACGAGTATTACCCTCACGGTAGATAAAAGTATTGCTATAAAGTTGTTTGAGTATATTATTTCATCGATAGAGGAAATATGAAAATTTTCAAAGTTAAACTGCATAAACTTTTTGTTCGTTGACATTAGAATATCTCCAAAACCATACGTCAGACTATTTTGCATGCATATATACGTTGGGATTTTTGGCAGGGGGTGGACTTTAATACTTCAACCTAGTACAGTAGCTACAAAGTTGTTCATCAGAGTGAAACCGTTGAGACTGTGGCCGAAGGGTATGTCAGGGGGGTTGGGACAGCGAACATTGACCTTCTAGCTGTAGTTTACAATTTACCCACCAGAGAGCATATCCAAGTGGTAGAGTTCCCAATATAGGTATATATATACAAGGGTATTATAAGCTTAATACATTAAATTAGTAACATTAAATTCAATGTATCAAAATCGGATCAGTTTGTGAATTGTAGCAAACTTGATTTTCTACAACTTTACTCCTTATACATTTTTCGATTGTTTTAATATTAAGAGAGATATTTTATATTTTGTGTTATTTCTCTATGTATTTTTTCCCCTTGACCTATGCCATTTATTAATGATCAGATACGACATTTCATTTTGATTTAACTATATTGTGGCCACTAGGGAGTAATTGATGAATTCTAAGTAAATTCGCTAAGTTCATTAATTATTAGTAATGAACGTTATTCAAAAAAACTTTTCATTTTTCCTGTTTCCTATGTCCTAAGACTATATCACAAAAACCATCTTGACTCTACACAAAATCATATATTTATAACAAAAGTTTTATATTCGAACTCTCTAACCGAACTATAACAACAAAACCGTTCTAGTTAACTACATGTTAATTTATTTACCTAAATTTAACAGTGTTAATTCAGCAATAATTAGTTTTTTTATGTATTTAAGGATTATTTGCATAGTTTGCAATACAAGAACCAAACTTCGTTTGTAAAAATATCACAATTTTCATTTATTGTTTATTTTATGTTGGGTTTTATTCTGTTTTTGCTTGTTTTAGGTCATTATTTTGTTATAAAAATGTTTGTTCAAATAAAATAATTTGTAATAATATTATATTGTTATAAAAATATTATATTTTATGTCTGTTTGTCTGTTTGCGTACAGTTCGACAATTGTTTTAGTGTATTTTTAAACCGACTTCAAAAAGTCTTCTTCTTAATTCTAATCTAATCTAGTTCTTTTTTCAATATTTTTATAGTTGATATGTGCCATATCTATTTGGTTTCCGAAAAATTGTTAAATAAAGGGTGCTCATTACTAACAACTTTTATTCGAAATATTATTTCGAAAATCGAATGAATTCGGCACAAATCGAATGTAAAATTATACACTAAAACATTATTTTTGCTGTCAATTTGTGTCGAATCTAATTTTCGGAAAAAAGTCTTGAGTTAAAGTACAACGTCATAAAAATACTAAAAACTTTAGTTCTAAATATTTTTTTCGAATACTGAATAGATTCACCAACCATTAACTACGAAATTTTGAAAAGAACGTCACTTTTGCAGCCAAGTCTAAAATGAAAATTCGATCAATCAATTCGAAAAAACACCACAAAATTGAAAGGTGATGAAGTTGGGAAATGGGAGATATTTATTTATATGAATATTAAAAAGTGAAAAAAATAATAAGTCAAAAAAACAAAATATTTTGGGCATTCGGCTCATTTGATATGCAATTTCTCTAATACACAATAAGTTTTTTTTCAGATTATTCCGAATAAAGATGAATATAATCTCAAAATTCGGTCAATTTTCATTGTGACAGCATCAGTCTTAAATGGTTTTATTGGCCTTTATAATTTTATAACCATTATAATTGGGTGGGCACAGGCGGCTCTCCGGAGCCGAACGGCTCTCCATAAGCTGTGTGAGAGTAAGTAAAAAAGGTATGTTTTGAAGTAAGACGGAACGATGTTTCAATACAGGTTGTCCTACCGATTATTGCCCAATAATTTATTCAATCAATTTAGAAATAGTTTTATAAAATATTTATTGTTTAAGAAATATCGTTTACAATATGGAGAGATAATGATGATAGCAATAACAATAATTACAACAACAACAACAACAACTATATGTATTCCCACTTTATGTAAAATTTAACCATTTAGAAATTAGTAACAAATTACCAACCCAAGAAACTTAATATTTATAGTAACAATAATAATAACAACAATAATGATGATAGCAATAACAATAATCACAACGACAACAACAACAACAACTATATGTATTCCCACTTTATGTAAAATTTAACCATTTAGAAATTAGTAACAAATTACCAACCCAAAAAACATTATATTAATAATAACAATAATGATAATAATAATAACAATAATGATGATAGCAATAACAATAATTACAACAACAACAACAACAACTATATGTATTCCCACTTTATGTAAAATTTAACCATTTAGAAATTAGTAACAAATTACCCCCCCCCCCACCAGCTTTATCATTAGCATCTTTATTGTATCCAGTGTCATCGAATTCCCATGACACTATACCCCCTACTAAGAAAAAATAATTAATTCAAGTAAATAATTGTTTATTAGTTCTCCGATATGAATATTTTAGGTAAATTATTCGGAATTTCCAAAAATCTAATTCTAAAATCTCAACTAAAGCTAAATCATCAAAAAATTTACAAGCGGTAAATGTAAAAGATCAAAAGATTTATATTTTATAATTTATATAACATTTATATTTTATTCATACCCAAATATATTAAAAAGACACATTTTATGTCCCAAATTACCAGCCCAAAATTCTAGAGTATGTATTCAATGTATTGTATGTATTGTATACTTTGAATAGTAATGACCATAAAAAAGAGTTGGTATTATTATATTTTTTTCAGAAAATGTTTTAATTAAAAAAAGAAAATAATAATAATTGGTAGGAACCCTGTATTTACTCTATCTCTCTTCCTACCTCTCACTCAGAGCTGAGTGCAGTCAAAGTTTGCCCAACTATGCCGGATTATATCAAAATGCATTCTGGATTTTAAAAGGCACATTTTCACGAAATAAAAATAAATAATTCTTCAAATAATTAAACATTGTTCTATAGAGTCTTATTCGAATTATTTTTAATAATCCCCAAACTATCTTCTCGTTTTCCTATGAACATCAACATCAAGTAATAAATTTTAAAATAAACAAAATTTACAACATAGTTATTACAAATTTATGTTGAATTTAAAATACTATAAATTGAAAATAACATTTTCTTTAAAAAAAAATCATGAATAATATATATTTATAGAAATATTTACGTTATAAAATAATTCAACAGAAAATAAAAGAAAATATCATATTTTTATTAGAACTGGGCATTATTTTAAGCATACCATATAAATGATATAACCTATTTTAGTATTTAATCAGTATTATGTCTCTTAATACTCGTATTGAATTTTCTACCTACAACATTTAAAAGCCATGTTTTTGCCCAGCTATGTCATATAAAATTTTTGTCAATTTAAAACATATTTTTCTCTTACATATATATGCTGTTGCATTTTATATGATGCATAACTTTAACATTCAACTGTAAAAAAAATATGAAAAATAATATGATGTTTTGAATTTTTTTTCTTTTTTATTCGTTTTACCGGGTGCGAAAAACTACCATTTAAACTTAAATAAACAGATAAAGAAAATTTCCTTTACAGAAATTGCTTTAAAAATAACTTTTATAGTTTTCTTGGAAAAAAAATTAAATAAAATTTATTTTATAACATTTAGAATGCACATTCCTTGAGACATGGAATTGTCGAAACGTTCTATAATGGAACATTTAATAAAAAGATTTAAAAAAATTATTTTTATGGTGCATTCAGTTAAAGTCTGCGACGACACTCGACACTCAATATACACGGAAAAGTTAGATTCGTGTTTCCGTCTGTTAGCCGCAAAATTGCCAGGAATTTACTGAAGCCTTAACAACTGCGTTTTAAATCATTTTCCCCAAATGCTCATTCTAGTTTACCTATCTACTCGAGACCCTATATATACACTAAAAATTAGATTCGTGTTTCTTTCATTTAGCTATAAAATCTGTAAATTTATGATCTTTCCAGGACTTTGTTCAAGACTTTATGACGTTGTTTTGAATCAAGTTCCCGAAGTATTAAACGTTGCTGTGAGCTTTGCCTCATTCATATAATATCTTTCCACTAATAACCGCAGCAACATACACGCCTGATGGCATCTACGAGTATTTGGAAAGATAGATACCACTTCAATATTCATTTTATAATATTGGTTTCCAAAATGAATTCGGCTTGAAGAAGGCTGCTTTAGGCTGAGGCTCCTATGCCGCAGCATGTGTTAAATCTTCCTTACTCAAATATTTTAGAACAATTGATCAAGCAAACATTGTGAGGAAACTATAAATATCTAAACTATAAATATCTTTGGCCATCAATTGGTGAGCCATCTATTAAAAACAGCCGAAAGTTACTTTAAAATTAAAAGTAATTAGTTATAATAATAGTTTATACGTATATTTTAGTATATTAGTGATGTTTTTTGTAAACTTGATTTTACTTGTTTTCCTCATTTTTAAACCTATATAACCTTCTTTTTTAAACGTACGATTTTTTTCTATAACCGCTTTAAAAAATAACGTAAAACGTTTTCCCTACATACATTTAAATTTTTATGCGAGCTAAATCCATGATAGAGCGAGATATCATGATGCACCTCCATAAGACTACATATATTAGAAAAGGAAACTTTGGGATAGTTTTTCTTAAAAACAAAACATGGAATCTCTACTAAACTTCGAGATATTGTGTGTAAATTTATAATTTAACGACAAAAAAAATTCAAGAGAATCTACAAGAATTATTTGTATGGCAAAAGCACCTTAAAAGAATTCAAATATAATTGACACACTGTATACATTAAAGCACTCACCTAACAGCATAAACCTTTTGATAGAAGTAATATAAGGACGCATGAGCATAATAAATTTGAAATATATATTACACGTTCCAAAAATGGGTGTATATAAATATGATATAGAAATGGAAAAGTAACTAACCTTAAATATATTATCTCATATAACCCCTGCAACCAGAGAGAAATAGTTTTACACTGGTGTAAAATGATAAAATAACTATTAAACAACGTTGGTTGTTACTTTTACATTTACTGTTTAATATTACAGCTCTTCTAAACTATAAATGGAATTTTCTTCTCATTCGTAAATAAACACTAATAACTATACCAGTATAAATTATTCTATATAAATTTTTGGGGCACAACAGATAGGTTTTTAGTAAACTATTAGATAATAAAATGACATTTAGTTTTGCAGCAAGGTATAATAAAATTTCAAATTCACCCCAACACCTAGTTCAGTTTTTTGTATTATAAATACGAATTTCGACTACAAAGTTCATAAGTATAACCTAGAAGCAGGTTAACATCTGCCAAAAATATATAAACAAGGCACAACCAAAAATCAGCCACCAAAATAAATAAATAAATTCTAGCAAGAGAAAAATATAATGAAAATAATTTTAACAAGAATAATTTTAATAAAATTTTTTTAATTTAGCTGTAATATTAAACAGTAAATGTAAAAGTAACAACCAACGTTGTTTAATAGTTATTTTATCATTTTACACCAGTGTAAAACTATTTCTTTTTTTTAATTTTGTCTATTTATTTTTAATTTCTATTTATTTTTTAATTAATATTTGTTTATTTGTGTATACTTAAGCGTCAATATAACGATGTTTGTCCAAATTCCTTTCGGTTACGTATGACAAACTGTAGAAGACTTTAGCGTATACTCCGACAAATTTCATTGTCATTGAATTTTTAATTAAATTAAATACTGATATGAAAAAATTAACTCGTCAACCAGGAATCGAACCTCGGGCCTGAAGTAATATTGTCTAAATAAATAAAAAAATAAGAATAATATGAAAAAGTTGGCTATTACGTCACAGTCGTCTTTGGTGTAGCGGAAGCATACTGGACTCGATATCCAGAGGCCCGAGGTTCGATTCCTGGTTGACGAGTTAATTTTTTCATTTCAGTATTTAATTTAATTAAAAATATTTTTTAATTGTCAAAGAGTAAATTACGACTAGCTAATTTATACTGAGGATGACTACTTAATAGTCGAAATACGTTTTTATAATACAAAAAAGTGATCTAGGTGTTGGAACGAATTTGAAGTTTTATTTCAAAAACATAGAGTTCTCATTAGTTTTCATTTGATAAACTAATAGAAAGGTGCAAGAAAATTTAAAGATTAGACATTTTATATTATGTCTAATTCTAAAAATAAAATTCGATAATGCAAGTGTATTAATTAAATATTGATATGAAAAATTCACTCATCAACCAGGAATCTAACCGTTACACCAAGGATGACTCTGGTAACTGATATATTTTACATTCAGTTTTTGGGGAAAATAAAATTCGATAATTGAAGTATATTAATTTTTGAAACATTTGTTACAGTTAGAAATATTGAAATATCAGAGATCAAATATTTTGATGTAGGTTTTCATAAAATATTCCAATTAACATCATAACTCAAGAACGACTAAAGATTACGAGCTGAAATTTCTTGGACATGTTCCATGAACGTGAATAACAAAATCAGACGATACATCTCTCCCCGACGAGGAAAAATTATCTAGCCTTAAAATCGTAAGAGATATAAAAAGACTTTTAAATAGAAAGAACGCGTGTTTTTTAAAAACTGACAACTTTTGTTTGAAAAATAATGGTTTTTCCACAATATTTGTAATTACTGTAGATTACACATGTTTAAGCTGGAAAACACAAGCCATATTTTTGAATGAATATGTGCGTGTATAGAAGTAAAATAAATAGTACATGCACTGATAAAAAAATAAATAAATAGTACATGCCCTGATAAAAAATGAAATATATACAGTATATTTAAACCATTAGTTCAACTTTATTTTTACTCAGTTTCTTATTTCATGCAAATTTTAAATTGAATTTTTTTATCATAAAATTTTTATAAAAGCTTTAGTTTGCCTTGAGGTAACGAGCAGATACCATACGAACATGACTCATACCAATAACCTTTCCTCTTCAAATGCATTTGCAAAAAAAGTTGTGTGAACATCACACAACCTCTATATACAGATATGTATCTGTTGAATATTCAGCAGATCTTTCTTTGATCTTTGGCAATCCAAAGAAATGTTTTAAGCCACTTTTCAATTTTAAACATCTGAAACTCTTAGAATCATTTAATTTAGAGATTAACTAATTCACTTGAAACAAAATACTATTCAAATCGGTAATACACACTGGCGTCACACTTCAACTTATAACACCTATATTTTTAAGTCGTTAAAATAGTTTTGAGCTCGGGACTCAGTGATGAAGTGAAAGCATACTCTACTAGCTGTAATAGCCGGAGTTGCTGGGGCTTCAAACATTATTATAGGAAAGCTTTGACATTTTAAAACGTCAATTTTTTGTATTTTAAATTTATTAACAAATAATTTATTTCCAAAATTTTGCTAATGCTGATATTTCTATAGAAACTATAAAATATACTAATGATCCGTTAAAATACTTAAATAATGTTAAATATAGGGTAGCGCATAAGTAACGTTATGCGCCATAAGTAACGAAAATGCTCTGGAAAGAGCACATCAGGTCGAAGCAAACAATGGGCACCATTTGAAAGATATTATCTTCAAAACATAATGTGAACAATATTTCCAAACTGTAATCTAAATTTTAATAAATGCCAACGTTAAATAAAATCAGAAAGAAAAAAATTATTCATTAAATAATCATAACGTTACTTATGCGCCACCCGATATAATGTTAAATTCCTATTTAAAACACGTATGTCGATGATTGCCGAGTGTCACATAGCCGATTGTTACTATGAAAACGTGACATTCTAATCAAAAATTTCATTTCACTCCCCATATGAAATCATACTTGCATAGCCTCGCTATAGATGTTTTCACACTAAAAATATGAACATGAACTTCAATATCTAGTATAAGCAACTGCAATATTAATATACCCAGTATATATACAAGATAAATTAAGTTTAGTCCCAACTTTGTAACACTTGAAACTATCGCAGACATAAATGTTTGGCATTGGTGTTCATAAAATGTTCGTCCGTCCATCCGTCCGTCCGTCTGTCCGTGAACACGATAACTCAAAACCCAAAACAAATAACGAGTTGAAATTTTGTGTGTGTGTTCTAGAGCTAAAACGAAACGAAAGGGCAAGTCCGTGAATGGGCATAATGAGAAATCGGACAATGTTTGGGCAAAATGGGTAAAACTTCCCATCATTGAAACCGTAAGAGATGGAACAAAAATGTAAAAACAAAAAAATGTTCCTTTTTTTAAAATAAACAACTTTTGTTATAAATTTGTTTACATAAATTCAGGGTATACCCGGTATTTAAGCAATTTATTCAGTTAGTTATTACTTACTTTTCTGGCAATGTACTATGTAATCAACAGGTACAAGCGCTAGTTTCACTTGATAAACTTGCCGGTGCGATGCGAACTGAAAATTTGAATGAACATTTTAAGTTATCAGACGAAATGGCTTTAGTTATCTCAAAGTTCTAAGTAGTCCTTCGATATCTCCATGTTCCGTTGGAGCTTGTACATAGAGTTGAACAAACTTTGATATAATGAAAAATGATGTAAAAAATCATAATAAATAAATAAAACTCGAACTCGTAACGAACTCAATAAATAAATATGTTAAAACATCAATTTTTATTGTGTTATTTATATACAACAAACAATTGAGTTATGTAATAATTTTATATAGAAATAGTTTGTTATTATTATTATTATGATTATGATTATGATTATAGTTAGAGTTATAGTTATATACGGTTATAATTGTTATTTTTTATAACAAATAAATATAATTGAAGTTCTATGTTAGAGTATATACAGTGTCACAGTTCCGACGTTCCATAGTTAGTTTTACATCATCTATGCATGTAGGTATGTGTATGACATAAAATAAAATCCAATTAAAATCGAAACCCATAAGGTTGGTATATTATTTATTATGTGTTCCATCAAAATTATCATATATAAATGATGTTCATATTTCGTGTATTTAAAATACTAACCAGCATTCGTACGGACAGGCAAGATGGATATGTATGCTAAGTTTTATATTTAAAAATAATTTATTAATCCGGATAATTGAATAGACGTTAAATCTCCCAAAACCAGTCCCAGTGGCCGAGCGGTCTAAGGCGTATGTCTGAGACGTTTTGTCTGCTTGGAACTGGGAGATTATGGGTTCGAATCCCGACATCGGCAGTTTGTCAATTATTAAGAATAAAAAAAAACCGGGCGGTTAATTGACTAAATTGTCGGCGTATGGACAAGAACGAAGTCACCAGCTATGCTTGAGAAGGTTTTCTGCAGTTTTCTTCACGAACTCCAGATGAATATCGGCATAGTCGGCTGCAGCCACATATCCTACCAATTCCTAGTCTACACACAAAAAATCTTTCCATTCTACTCACATCTTCACATCCTGAGGCATCACAATGGACCTTATGAGCGAAGTGTTGCCTGTCCAGGGCAGCCGCTACAATCTATCTATCAATCTAGATCTCCCAAAAATAAGAAAAGATACTGGTTGTTAAAGTTAATAAAAAGAAAACCTTTTTAGCGAATTTCCTCCAAAGGAAATGCAGCTATTGTTTTTGCACCAGTGTTGGAATTTTGTACAAATTTCTTCAAATTTCCATCGATCCTACCTATTAGATGTTAAAAATCACTATCGCTAAAATTTGTATATATATATATATATATATATATATATATACATATGTACTTTTTTTAAATGTCCGTGGACTCTCTAGCGGTCACGGTTTTATTCCGATTGGAATGAAATTAGGTATTTGGGTCGCTTTTGGTATTCTAAAGGTCAAGTTCGTTAATGGGTAAAATCGGACGAGGGGAAAGGGGATTTAGGATAAGGGAAAAACACTAAGTTTTACTGTAATTGTGTTTATTATCATTTTTCTGTTACACTAATATTTACAGAAATATTTACAATTAAAGATTGCAAGTTAAAATTCTAAATATCTCTGTTCACATTTTGAGAGTTTGAGAAAAATGATCAAGTAATGAATTGTAGCAAACTTGATTTTCTACAACTTTACTATTGTAGTACTATATTGTTAAGTACTACAATATTCCGATTGTAGTACTCGTATAGTTACCATTTTATTTTCAAAAATTTTTGATACTATATCTCAAATATATAGAACGCCTTTTAGTGCGGGACCCAAAAACACGCAAACCCGACCAACTCGGGGTATGGCCGATGAAGTGAAAGATTGTAGTACTCGGTTGTAATAGTTACCTTATTTAATTTCATTAATTTTTGGACACTATATCTCAAGGTTCAGCGTATCTCAAATATATAGAACGTCTTTTAGTGCGAAGCCCAAAAACACGCAAACCCGACCGATGAAAAATATATTATGATGGCTTTAAACGCTTCACGCTGAAGACACTGAAGTTATTGACAAACGGTTGAACTGTCGTTGGTTGAATTTTTATCCGATTGAACTGTGCTTGGTTGTAATGTCGCGGTTGAACTGTCCGCAGTTCAATAGTCGTGGCATCGTCTTCAATAACTATCCTAACTATAGAAAATACCACAACCGCTTGACTTTACATGAATAATAATCTTTCACGAAATCCTTGCGATGATGTTTTTACATTTTTTCGCAGTGTAATCAAACACCCTGAAGTAATACCTTTTGCTTAATGATTTCTCTCAATCGGCACTGAATAAAGTATCGACTGATGCTTAGATAATTTTTCTCATAAAATCAATTATTTTTATATTATAAGAACTATTATTTTTGTGCAACATATCTCCGTCTTGCTGTACATACTTTTACGTATTTATACCGAGCTTATAAAATACAAACAAATTTTAAATTTACCTCTCAGAATTAATTTTAAACTGGAAAATACAAAATAACAGTTCAAAATTTATTTTGAACTGTTATTTTGTCAAAATATATGGAAACAAATTTTCTTATGAATCTCTAATGAATTAAGCAAAAGATCGGTTTTGAAGATTCTGAAATTCTATAGGACCAGTTACTGTGGTATGTGGGGTTAATCTTTTATTGAAGCCTAAACATCTGTAGAACTGTTTCTATGATTATTTGAGTGCAAGCCCTTAAAACGTTTAAAATAGCCAACCAAACGGCATGAACAAAAATTCGACACGTAGGACACTAACTAAACGAATTTTACGAAATGAATTATAACAGAAAAAATAGTTAAAAGATCAATTGAATTATAATTAATTATAATTATAATTATAATTAAGGTTGATCGTCAATGTATGTAATATAAAAATCTGAATTTTTGATATGTTATTAATTGCTAACTCATACATATAAAATAATTTTTTGAAAAAAATCTGACGAAGGGTTTTCATGTAATTAATCATTGGAATCAAAATTGGAATTTAGCATGTTATGAACAGCAAATGTTGAATGAATGCTCCACCTTCTATAGATTAAAAAGTAAAAAACTTCTACTTCTATAAATTAAATCTCGTACATTACGTAAAAATTAAAAAAAAAATAGTCTGACACAGAATTTTGTAAATATCTTAATTAAAAAGATAAAAACTTCACGAAAACTTTCGTCCGTCATACTTCAATAGAGTCAAAAGACGATTATTTATTATTTTTAGTAATTAAATAATCACATAAATCCGATTACTTGTGATGTTGAATGCTATCTAAATTAAAATAATTAATTTACAGAATAAAATTTTTAATTTCTGTTAAAAAAAGTGTTTCTGTTTATAATGATTTGTCCGGTCAACCTTAATGTGCTGAAATTTTAGTAATTATAAACTTTTTAATTTTATTTTTCCCCTTGACCGATTTTTTCCAATAGCGACCTTGGCCTTTCAAACACAGAAAATATGTCGCATACCATATTTCATTCTAATCACACTAAAATTATGGGCATTTAAAGAAATTTTTCATTTTCACTATTTTTTGTTACTCAGGGTTGAAATCATAAATCACTACATTTATAAAATTGTAAATGTCTGTTTATTTGTTTGTTTGTTTGTTCGAGCATCACGCAAAAATTACTGGATCGATTTTAATGAAACCGATTGTTTTGTTGAAAACCTTGTCATTAGACTTAAAAACTGGAATGTATTTTATCTCGCTACAAGCGATATAATTCGAAAATATTTGCTGAAATCGAAATTTGGTGGAAGTATCAATAAATATTGGAAGTATCGATAAGTAATGGAAGCGGTGGAAAATTTCATTGAGGTTTTTAGTCTTAGAATGGCGGGAGCCGGAGATATAACAGTAAAACGCAAGCGAAATTGTAGGCATAAGCTAGTACTCTTATAATATTAATCAATGCTTCTTAAGGAACAGCCTTATTTTTACATTACAAACTTTTATTTAACTTGCAATGTATGTATGTTTTTTTTTCGGGAGGGGGGAAATGCATCATTCACTATAGGGCATCATGCCCTACTCGTGTCGGACTGGCCAAATGGCCCCTTCCGACTAAAACCCTAACTCCTGTCGTCATAACTTTGCCTTCCCGTGGTACAACCGCTAGGTATTACTTCGCGAGAAGGCTTAAGCAGTGGCTTCTTCCTCCAACTAAGTGAGCTATACGTTAGCTGATATTCTGCTACGCTACTAGGGGTTCCTGCTGCGTTCTTCCTTTCGCAGCTCCTTCAGAACAGTTGCTGCATAGTTACTGACGGCCATCCATTCAACTTCAATACGAATACATGTTCTGCATCCTCCACTTGACTTTTACATTTCGGACATTCCGGGGATTCCGCTAGTTTATACTTGTGAAGGTAAGCTCTAAAGCATCCATGCCCAGAGAGAAGCTGCGTCAACTAATAGTCGACGTCACCATGTTCACGATTCACCCAAATGTGCATTTGTGGAATTAGGCGATGTGTCCACCTTCCCTTGGTCGATGCATCCCATAGTATCTGCCATCGATGCAGGCTTGTATGTATGTATGTATGCATGTATGTATGCATGTACGTATGTATGCATGTATGTTTGTATGTGTGTATGTATGTATGTATGTATGTTCGGGTCAAATCTTGCAAGCTGAATTAGAACCACTTTCTTTTTTCCTGCGGAGTTGAATTTTTACATGTTGGTTCAGTTCCGATGACAATGTATTGTTATGGTAACCATGACAAGAATCGACAAAGGGAAAAAGGGGTTAAGAGGAAGGGAGAAACACAAAATTTGGTAAATCTATCTTAATATTGAAAAAATCGACAAACACATAAGAAGTAAAGTTGCATAAAATTAGTTTTACTATAAAAGCTTGCTTTTAAAAATGTTTTTTTAATAGAAACTTATTATAACCTGTTTTTATTACAAGATGGTCGTGATTTTGTTAATTTACAAAAACGGTGATATATTGAATTTTCCAAGTATTTCCAAGAAACATCTCCGCTTAAATTTTGCATGAGCTAGCGAAGTTTGACATATTATTTCACTCTCAACCTATATATTTGTTTATCTTCAGCATATTTTTCGAAGCAAGTGGCTATATTTCTATGTATGTTGACAGACTGGGTGGTATTGCAACAAAATGGGATACACTAGCATCATGCTGGGGCATTGGATATGTTAATTAACAAGTAATATTTAATAATAACTTGATTGGTGAACTGAACAAGTAAACACTTGCAATTAAAACATATGATTGGTTTCATATTTTGTTATGAACACACTAACTCTATTTTCAAGTACAATGAGTCACAAAAGTACGGTCCATTTTTCAAACTTTTATAGTTGATTTGTACGCTTTATTAATTCGGTTTTGGAGAAAATGTTTCGTATAAAAGTTGTTCGTATATTTATAATGAACAATTTTTAGTGGAAGCATTC
The DNA here is from genome assembly GCA_963920215.1 of Nineta flava. Taxonomy (NCBI): domain Eukaryota; kingdom Metazoa; phylum Arthropoda; class Insecta; order Neuroptera; family Chrysopidae; genus Nineta; species Nineta flava. Next base: position 42,510,684 of record OY986042.1, on the reverse strand, counting down.
TTTCAAAAATCGAATGAATCGAAGACACAAATCAATTATAAAATATTGAAAAATGAATACTACTTTTGTGGCCATGTGTACTCTATACTATGATTTAGTTTTAATCTCTTTTCGGTAAAATCTAATTACAGTTATGCTATCCATACATATATCTATGACAAAATTATAGGGTATATGAAAATAAGTTTGTTGGTACACATATAGCCACAAAAGTAGCGCTCTTATTTCAAAATTATAGAATTGATTTTTACCTTATTTGTTTGGTTTACGATATGCTAACAGCGTTTATTCGAAGCATTTGTCCCAACCGAATTAATTAGGTACAAATTAACTAAACAATTGTGAAAATGAGCTCTAGTTTTGTGCTCTTAGTACCTTAGACTTTTTGAATCCAGCCAGTATGAGCTCTAGTTTTGTGCTCTTAGTACCTTAGACTTTTTGGATCCAGCCAGTATGCATGTGAGTGTTTTTTTACCTACGATTGAAGGAGGTACTCAATTCAACCTGTATATTTTTTTTTATGATCACGCATTGCTTTTTACAGAGTAGTCCAATTTTGAAAATTCTTTTTTTTGGATAGGGTACACTTCAAAGGTGGACCCATATAAATTTGAAAAAAATTCAAAATTTTAGCCACAAAAAAGTCAAAAATAACTTCTTTTTTTTTTACTTTTTTTTTATGAGTGGAGTCGCTGGATACTGTTTTAATATATACTTTAAAGTATATAACTGAATATGTTATTTGACTTCCCAGCGCTTCCCCTAAAGAACAAATATAATATCGATTATGTAAATACTATTTGAAAGCACTCAATATCTTTGCAAAATTTAAATGTTTATTTAACCGACGAAAAAAACGAGGGGGGGTGTCTCAAGTCAACCCGTCTATTTTTTTATGTTTAACCACGCATAGCTTTTTTCAAAGTAGCCCGATTTCGATAATTCTAACTCTAATTCGAAGCTGGTACCATATAAATTTGAAAAAAAAATTCGCGCCTAAGGGTAGAAAAAAGGGGAAAAATTGAGTGATTCCCCACTGAATTTTCATTTGTGAACCGATTCTGTTGAAACTTGGCACACTTATGTAGCTCTAATGACACTTTAACATGTACAAAATGTATGGAAGAAAGGCGAAAACTGAAGAACGAAAAATAAAAACTTTTTAAGAAAAAATAGACCCGACGAAAAGAGAAAGGAACTGAAAAGTGAAAAATAAAAACTTTTTTACAAAAAATTAAACAAAAAATTAAAAGTGAAATATTAAAATTTTTTTATTTTTCACTTTTCAGTTCCTTTCTCTTTTCGTCAGTTCTATTATTTGTTAAAAAGTTTTTATTTCCTTGTAACCATAAGAATCTGATTCAGGTTTTAAGGTTGCTGATGTATTTTATTATCGGAATAAATGACGTCAAAACTCGAGCTATCATTGCAAAATTTTATAATTGATTTGTGCCTTATTTATACAGATTTCGGAAAAATTTCGATTAAAAGTTGTTGGTATAGTTATAATAAACAACATTTACCCAAATCATTGATTCGAAAACCGAATAAAAAGGGTACAAATCAATTATAACATTTTGAAATAATTGCTTGATTTTTTACGCCATTGTAAAACAAAGAAAAACACCCTTATATGCATGGGATACACAACGTCTATGGGTACCAACACATTCCATTCACTTCAACTTCGTCTTTTGTATCGTTTTTGGAACGTTTTGAATTTCTGATTCGAACAGTGCTTTGAGAGTAGTGATTGAATGGAAATAGAACTTTGGAGTATTAATTGTGACAAAATAATTATGTCCTGTGTGTCATCTTACAACTTTATGGATTTAATATAATCTTGTTTCATTTATCGAAAGAAAAAAAGACCATTTCATCTTTCCCGAAGAGTTTTGGAAAATTCTTCACCGAGATCTGAAAATTTATATCTCAAAAGAGACAAAAATATCATTTACGTCAAGGTATTCTTTCAAAAAGTTCACCCTCTATCGAATTGTAATTTTCGAAGCTCTTTTATTACCTTTTAGATCTTTCTGATCTTAAAACAGCGTATGTTTTCATCCACGATTTGTAATAGACTTCTCAACGACGTAAGACCAAACCATAACTAACGCTCCCTGTATCATTCATAAATTTTGATTGAAACATAAAATCACCACATGGTTTACTTTCCACAACTTTTCGGCGTGTAGGTATAAAGTTCAATAAAATTTTATATACAGGATGACTCCTGAACTTAGTTAAAACATATATGAACTGTAGGAGAAAAATAATGAATTAAGCGACAAGATCGGTTATCAAGATTCTGAAAATCTATAGGTCCAGACACTGTGATTATGTGGCATGAATCTTTTATTGAAGCTTAAATTTCTATAGAATTGTTTCTATGATTATTTGAGTACAAGTTTCCTTGAAACGCTAAAAATATATAACCAAAAGAAATTCAACACGTGGGACCCACATAGACGTTGCGAATTATTTCAGAAAAAAGAATTAGAAGGTCAATTTAATTAAAATTAATCTGCTGAAATTTTAGTAGTTATAATCTTTTCCATTTTACAAACATTGCGAGGGATTTTTCAAATTATCCGTTTGCCCTTACTCTTAACTCAAGGTTCAAACATAAATCTATCTTAACTATTATAAAATGGTAAATGTCTGTTTATTTGTTTGTTCGAGCATCACGCAAAATTCTGGGTCGATTTTGATGAAATATTTTTTTTTTTTTTTAAATTTGAAAATATTCGGTGAATTATATATTTGATGGAAGTGTCGACAAATATTTTAAATAGTGGCAGCGGTGGAATATTACAATGCGGTTTTTAGTCTTAGAATGGCGGGAGCCGGAGATATAACTATGAAACGCAAGCGAATCAGCTTTCTAGATCGATAGATAAATAGATTGTAGAGGCTGCCCTGGACGGGCTACACTTCGACCATAAGGTCCATTATGATGCCTAAGGATGTGAGGATGTGAGTGGAGTGGAAGGAATTTTTGTGTATAGACTAGAAATTGGTAGGATATTCGGTTGCATCCGACTACGATAGGAACTATGAAGATATTCATCTGAAGTTCGTGAAGGAAACTGCAGAAAACCTTCTCAAGCATAGCCGGTTACTTCGTTCTTGTCCATACGCCGACAGTTGGGTTAATTAACTGCCCCTTTTTTTTCTTAATAATTGACAAACTGCCGATGGCGGGATTCGAACCCTTAACCTCCCAGTTTCTAAGTAGGCATACTGTGCAAACATAACGCCTTAGACCGCTTGGCCACTTGGACTGGTATCAGCTATCTAGGTATAAGTTCTAAATATAATAACTCCTATAATATCAAGCAATGCTTTCTTCAAGAAAAATCCTTTCTAAACCACACTGAACATGAACCATTTCGTAATCCCTAACATGGGAAATCAACTTTTCAAGGTAGATAACTACCTAAATATACATATATATATATATATATATATATATATATATATATATATATATATATATATATATATGTGTGTGTGAGAGAGAGTGGGTTCCTTGAATATACCCTAATGCCGGAATATAAATATTATGAAAGATTATACATCAGACATACAAATAGGGTACATATATAAATGGATGTGATGCTGGTAGAGACACACGAATACTCTTCAAGGAAAGACATACCTTACGTTACACGAAGTAGATAAGAGACAGCATTATAAGCTGACAACAATAGAATAAAAAGAAACAGACAATCTGAAAAGATAAAGCAATAAAGTTTATATATACACACAGAAAAACAAAAAAGCAAAAGCATATATACACATCGATGTGTTTGTTGTTGTCGATGTCGAAGAAGAGAAGACGTGTGCCTCTGCATAATTCATCTGATACTCACCTCCTCTTGAATAGATACATGTACAAGATGTTCCACGTAAGTACAAGTAAAATAATAACATTGATTCGACATCAAATTTTCGACTAAAAAGTTCCAATAAAGTTGTAGTCTATCTATCTTCGTTTCCGAGAAACAATCATTTTTCATCATGATTCTTCGATTACTTGATATTTTAGCGAATGAGGTGCTTTTCGTATTACGGTCATGTACGGATCTTATGAGGGTACTCACTTCCAAGATCCGCCGACTACGTTCTACCCTCTCCTAACTTCGGGACAAGTTCTCAGTAAAGATACCCACTAGACGGGAATGGGATCAGAACTTGGTTAAGCCAAAAGGCGTGGTATTTTATACAGACGGATCTAAGTTAGAGACGAAAGTAGGTTGTATGGTTTACTCTGAAATTCCAGATTTAAGGCTATCATTCCGGCTGCCGGATCACTGTAGTGTGTATCAAACGGAAGCAGTGCGCCGGATATAAAGGGGCGTCGACCTTTGCACGAGACCTACTTACTAGTAAATTCCCTAAATTTAGCGAAAAAATCGTTAAGTTCGCAACACTAGAATGGAATGGCAGTGTTCAATCCGTTCGATCGGAGCACTGCATGCAGTTCATTTTACCGGGAATTCCCGATCATTGAAAAACACATTATCTATCTCTTTTTAACATTTTAGTTAGTTTTGACACAGCGGAATACACTCAGCTCATTCTCATTCATTACATTGGTGCACGCACTTAAAACAGTTATTTGAATTATTTTAAAACAAACAGACGCAGTAATCAGGCGGTCAACGCTACGTCGCGATACTAAAATTCGTGACTCTTCGTTCCGACTACCGAGTAATACTACAATATCTCAATCTAGATTGACAAACTTGGCAACTTTGTCAATCGAAAATGAAATTGCTGAAAACATCGACTTTGGTAACCTAATAAATTAATAAATGGTTATTTCTTTAATAAATGGTTATTTCTTTTAATGAATGGTTATTTCATTATATCCTTTGCCTTTTTTTCGTATGGGTTTGATTTGCAGTTAGGGGGCGCCGTAGAAATCTCGCCCAGGGCGCTGGTAGTGCTAAAACCGTCACTGCATCTAAGTAGCGTTATAACTTGTATAAACGATCAAAATTTGCCGCCCTAAACAGCAGCCTTGCATACCCAGTAAGTCCTTGCCTGCTGTAATGATGCTAATATAGAAGGATGCAATTTGTTGCCGCATTACAAATTGAAACGAACACATACTATAGACTACAACTTCATTAGGACTTTTTGATCGGAAATTTGATGTAGAATCACTGTAATATGTTTGTTTGTACTTACTGTATATAAATATATATGGTTGGAAATTGTGCAAGGAAAACTTGAATTGAGGAAGAGTTAGAAAAAACCTTCATCACCATCATCAAATCGACAACATCAACTACTCTCTTCTGTAACGTGTAGAAAAGCTTCTAACTCAATATAGGTATATGTATACTTATGTGATATGGGTAATATAGAAAACATCAATCTCATCTCAACGAATATGGTCGAATCTATATAGAAAAATACTCATTTGATATTACAATGTATTTCAAAAATCTATGGATGGAATACCTATTTGGAGATTATGATTGTAAACAAACAAATGTTTTTACAAAAGTTCATTTGAACATCAACATGAGACGGAAAACCTGCAGAAAAATCAATATAGTCCTTTTTAGGTTTATACTTTCGGGACTTGTGAAAAGAATAAACCTGATATTAAAAATATGTACCTACAGCCAGTGATCAAAAGTCATATGATGGTCTGATTTTAAGTTTGTTGGGTACCAAAATTGAAGGGAACCAATGATCGCTCAGCTCAGTAAGGTGTCGCCATTTAAAAAAAAATATAATTCTAAGTAATATGAATAGTTTATTTTATTGCTTAAAAGCAATAAAACAATAAAATTTATTATACAAATAATTTGAATTTCATTTATTTGAAATATACACCTTACTGAGCGCTACCAGTCCAAGTGTCCGAGCGGTCTAAGGCGTTGTGTCTGCGCAGTATGCCTACTTGAAAACTGGAAGGTTATTGGTTCGAATCCCGACATCGGCAGTTTGTCAATTATTAAGAAAAAAGAAGGGGCGGTTAATTGACTAAACTGTTGGCGTATGGACAAGAACGAAATAACCGGCTATGCTTGACAAGGTTTTCTGCAGTTTCCTTCACGAACTCCAGATAAATATCGGCATAGTTCCTATCATAGTCGGCTGCAGCCGCATATCCTACCAATTCCTAGTCTATACACAAAAATTCTTTCCACTCCACTCACATCCTCACATCCTCAGGCATCACAATGGACCTTATGGTCGAAGTGTAGCCCGTCCAGGGCAGCCAACCAGTAAAAATAACAATTAACTGAGTTAATTGCTTAAATTCTCTGTATATACTGAGTTGATGAAAAAAGTTTCAAACAAAAGTTGTTTATTTTTAAAAAACGTACATTTTTTGTCTTTAAATTTTTTTTATCTCTTGTCTGTTTTGAAGATTGTAATTTTTACCCATTCTCTCAAACACGGTCTGATTTTGCCCATTCACAAACTTGACCTAACTTTTTAGCTGAAGAACATAAACACAAAATTTCAGTCCGTTATCTCTTTTCGTTTTTTGAGTTAGCGTGTACACAGACGAGCGGATGAGTGAACATGCGGAATTGGAGTAATTAGATCTTTTTATAAACACCTATACCAAAAAATTTTTTCTGCGATCAATATTTTCAACACTTACAAAGTTGGGACTAAACTTAATATACTCTTGTATATATTATACCGGGTATAAATATATCTCGTACACCTCTTTGAGATAAGTTTGGATGCAAGATTTACTTTCTAAGCATTATAGTCTTTTTTATCTAGACTAAGGGCAGAAGGTATTCACAAAAATTCATAATGGCTGTTACAGAAATTGGAATTGAATTAAAATGTAATTTAAAGGTAGATAAAACAGCGGAAGAGCTACAGGAGAGTCCAAATTAAATCTTACCATTCTCAATCCCTTCAAAACAAACGTATATTCAGGAGTACTGTCGAATTGGACACGTCATACTTCGTTACACACATTCTAAATTGTGTTTAGAAACTCAACATTTTTACGTATTCTGTAAGATAAATGATTGCAGAATACAAATATACTTTGAGACTCGTTAATAATAATATAACAAAAATTATCTTTGAAATTAATGTTTAAAAATATCGACAAACATTGGCGTTTACTTCTCTTTTTTTTTTTTTAACTTTAGTAACTGTCATTTTTACCTGGAACATTTACAGCACTACTCCGTGTAACGATCACTCATACTTCATCGATTTTTCTCCATGATTTTTCTCGTCGCTTTTATTTATGAAAAAGTTGAAAAAACATGTATCGTGCTTTGTATTAAGATTAACTCTTACAGAAATTTTCAATATAAAGCGCCCCACGCATTCCATTTTTTGGTTTTGTTTTTGCTTTATTAGTGAATTACAAAATAAAAGCGTGTTTTTAGATTTTTTATGAATAGAAAAAATTTGTTTAAGACCAAAAAATTTATTTCAATTAAATTATTTTAAATATTTTTGATCATAATGGATGTTTTCACATCCATCAAATATATCACGATATCACAATATCACTAAGTAACCGTGGTGTATTAGTATGTACACCGTTTCGAGTGGACAGATGTTCGAAATATGATTACATTGTCATTGATTACATGTCCTAGTGATTACATTATCTTTGTCACATTTTTCATTTAGAAAATAAAGCAATATTTTTTTTACGTAATTAACTACGGCATTTTTATGATAATCAAAGTTATTTATGGTTTTTCCAACGGTATTTCCATTAAAAATATGGTTAAATAATACCAAAGTTAAATACAACTATAAAATATATTTTATAAATAAAACATATTTTACATAAATGTCAATTTTCTGTGTTTTTTCTTTTTTAATAACTTTTTAATATTTTCATAAGGAAAAATATATTTATAAACTACCTACATTTAAATATAGAAAATTTATAAAGTTATAGTACTTAGATAGGAAAATTTATTTTCAAATTTAATAAAGCAAGATAAATATATTTATTATTAAAAAAAGAAAGTAAAAAAAAAACTCTTATGAAAATACTAGAATAAGTTAAGGATCTCATTCGTTTTAACCCCTCCCCCTCTCCCAGTAAAAATGGTTGATAATGGTTTGTTAGGACCATAGGAAGTCGTCCTTGAAATTTTTACGAACAAAAATTTTTTACAATATTAAATTGTAGGCGGATTGGGTAGGGTTGGGTTGGGTTGGATTGGATTGGGTTGGGTTAGGGTAGTTTAGTGGGGGGTTATTTTATTAAAAGGTATTGGGCAACCCGCCCAAACCGCCAACTAATTACTAAACTACCCCAACCCAATTCCCTCCAATAAAATAACTCCCCGCTAAACAACCCCAACCCAACCCAATCTAACCCAACCCAGGCCCCGGACAATTGAATATTGTAGAAAAATTTTTTACTTATAAATGAAAAAAATTTTTTGTATTTTAAGAATTTCAAGGACGAAAAGAACTTTTTCTTCCTTGAAATCACTTCCTGTGGTCTTTCCCAAATATTTCCACCCATTTTCAACCATTTTACTGGGAGGGGGGGGGGGCAAAGGAGTTAGATCCTAAGTTAAAATAAATTGATTGTGTATATTATTTATATTTTTGTTTTTTTGTAGTTTTGAATAATTTTATTTGATCTTTGGGTCTGTGTTATAATTTTGGTAAATATAAGTGAAAAATAATTATATTTAACTTATTTTTCAGAACTTTGTAATATTGAAATTTTTTAATACATTAATTGTGGAGTTGACAAATTAAGTTTTATATTACCTATTGTCATGATTTAATTGTATCCGATATTTCATTACACATTTATGTTAAATTTCTTAGAATTGTATTGAACTATTGTTAACGGTCTTTTAAAAAAATTTATATTGGCTGTGTGCACAGTTGTCGAGATTAGTGATAATGTTATAAAAATGCACATCACTACGGGACGGTTTGAAAACTCAGCTATAGTTTGCCATGTGGATAAAAGATGACTTCTATAAATATTCAATTTTTATATAAAATCCATCTTTTAACTATTATAAAACTACAGCTGAGCCATAAATCGTCTCACTAAAATTGAATATTTATAGAAGCCATCTTTTAACAACATGACAAACTATAGCCGAGTTGTGCATTTTTATCACATTGTTGCTAGTCTCAATAACTGTACACATAGCCAATACATGTATAAACAAGTAATGCCACTCAGTCGTTTTTTTGAAGTCATTTCACATAGCTTAGGGAACGCATAGAATGTGAAATAAACGAATATCAGACTTGTTTATAATAATTTAAATATAAATACTTTATTATAATTTAACATAGTAAAAATTGGTATTTATATTTAAATACCTTATTAAATACCAATGTATTGAAACATAATCTACATTTTCTCAATCCTATGTTAAACGACTTCAAAAAGATTAAAGCACCGACAAGAAGTGTTCTTTTTTATCCGATATTTTTTTCATTGAATATACGTTCTTAATGAATTATGAAAATCAGTAACAATCATTTCAATATAATCTAAAATTATTTTGAAATTTTTTTTACATATCATATTTTAAGATTGTTGAACGCTTAAAAAAATAAAGGCAAAAGTCTGAAATTTAAATATGCTATTCATCCATAGTAAATAGCTACATATAATAAATAATAGTATTTTCACATTTTATGATGGTTGATTTTTTTATTGTATACGAATGTTTATTTTATTTTGTAATTCTGTTCTCATTATTGTAGAGCCCTGATGAAGTCAGTAACGACTGATGAAACGTTGGCAACAGAATAAAAAAGATTTACTTAAACGAATAGTTGTCCATATTTCCCTTTAATTAATAAATTAATAAATAATTTTTGATAAAGATTTGACATTTGGTTTTTGATAAATTAATTTTCAAAAAAAATTCGTTACGCAGGAGCTGCGCCAACTTAGCGAATTTCCTTAGAATACATAAATCACTGTCTAGCGGTCATAATTTTAGTGTGATCAAAATGAAATAAAATATCTGATATGACTTTAGTATTTGCAAAAAGTAAATTTATTAATAGTCAAAATAAAACGATATATAACGATTATAGTTTATCGTTACTATGGAAACGACAATCAAAATTTAAAAAATATATATATATTTCATGTTTTCATATTTAACAAACACAAAATATTAAATATCTCTCTTAATATTAGAATAATCAAAAAATGTATAAGGAGTAAAGTTGTAGAAAATCAAATTTGCTACAATTCATTACTTGATCATTTTTCTCAAACTCTAATGTGTACAAGGATATTTATAATTTTAACTTTCAATTTTTAATTGTAAATATTTCTGTAAATATTAGTGTTACAGAAAAATGATAAGAAACAAAACTACAGTAAAACTTAGTACCTACAACTTAACTCCTGATAAATTTTTCGATTTTTCAAATATTAAGGTAGATAGTCAAATTTTGTGTTTCCCCCTCCCTTTAAACCCCCCCCCCTTTCCCCTCGTCCGATTTTACCCATTAACGAACTTGACCTTTAGAATACCAAAAGCGCCTCAAGTACCAAATTTCATCCCAATCGGAATAAAACTGTGACCGCCAGAGAGTCCACAGGCATTTTAAAAAAGTACATATGTTTATATATATATATATATATTTATATATATATATTTATATATATATATATATATATATATACAAATTTTAGCGATAGTGATTTTTAACATGTAATAGGTAGGATCGATGGACATTTGAAGAAATTTTTACGAAATTCGAACATTGGTGCAAAAACAATAGCTGCATTTCCTTTGGAGGAAATTCGCTAAAAAACTAAATTTTAACACTTAACAGATATGAAATGTACTATTTTTAGAAAAATGTATTCGAAACATTTTTTTCGAAAAACGAATGAACAAGACACAAACAAATTTTAAATTTATTGTAAAAAGAATCCTACTTTTGTGGTCATTTGTAAAAATCGGACGTAAATGAAACTACAACTGCTAGAGATAAAAATAAAAATCGTAAAATATTTGTCCATCTCTCTATACAAATATAATATAATATAAAATATAGCATATACCCGCGGCTTCACAGGACATATATAAATTGAAATGAACTTTTTGAATAATTTCTACGTCACCTCTAAGAGTATTTATTGCGTCTGGATACGTTCCCATAGTTGAGTCACATTTTCTAGCGGTGTCTGGTAAACTACTGATTTAAGATAACCCCAATAAATACACATAAATTGGCTACCACGTTCTCCATTGGATTATTTTTTATGGGGTCATCTTAAATCAGTAGTTTACCAGACACCGCTAGAAAATGTGACTCAACTATAGGAAAGTATCCGCAACAAAGAATCTTAGAGGTGACGAAGAAATTATTCAAAAAGTTCATTTTAATTTCCTTCGTCGTGTAAATCTTTATCTAAAAAATACCTGTAATAAATATTATAAATATATTTTTCCTAATTTAACCATTGTGTCGAAATTGCTGCTGCCAATGATTAAAATTCCAAATTTTGAGTAAACCGTAAAAGTAATCGACTTTTATAAAGAGTACGTTTTTTCATGAGCATAGAAATTGAGGAGAGTTGAATTATCAAAATCCCCACGTTCTACGGTCATGACTTGATGTGACCAAAATTTGCATATGGGTTGATTTGTATGTTTTGTATGATAAAACAGTATCACCATACCAAATTTTATCAAAATCGCACAACCCGTTCTAATTTTTAAAAATAAAAAAAACTAATTAAAAACTGCAACTTCAAGAGCGTAAAGCGTCAAAACGGTGCAACTTTTACTGGGGTAAATCTAGCTCAATCGTCTTGTTTTAGGCATAGTATATGTGTAAAGCGTTGTAAAGACCTTTTAGGGACACCCTATATAATATATATATATATATATATATATATATATATATATATATATATATATATATATATATATATATATATATATATATATATATATATATATATATATATATATATATATAGATATAGATATATATATATATATATAGATATATATATATTCAAAGTTTTATCTTTACTCTTAACATGTAGATATCTTTTAAGTCTCAAGAATCTTAAATTATGATTTTACTATTTAAGTAATGAATTTAAATATTCATTTACAACAAAATTTTGTATAATTTTAACTACGTATTTATTTAATCAACTCCATTGATTGTATTAAGAACCATTTTATGAAACTGTTAATATGTGTTTATATTGTTAATGAAGTAAATATGTCTGTTTAATTTAACAAAACTACTAACTAACCTTAAATAAATTTACACAACCCTATCCAATTTTGCATTAAATAGGAAAAAATTATAAATATTCCAAATTTAATTTTTTCTATCAATCAACTAAACAGACTTATTTACAAAAATCAATAAGTTTTGGGCTGACCCATATCTTGTTAAAAACACATTTCAATCCTACTCTTAAAGCAATAACGACTTTATACAAAAAAAAATTAAAAATTCTATAATAAATTAATTTGGTTAGAAAATTTATATTAAATATAATTTAATGTTTTCATTTTATCCTAAAAAAATAAAGGCATTGTATTGAAATTGTTCGGCCTGTATATGAAAACTCTGAACATAAGAATTATTAATGCAAACTTTGTAAGTAGAAGTGTTTACACTGTTTATTAAGTCGGAGTTATATTGACCGTCTGACTTTCATTTCTTTGTATACAAGTTTTGTTTTTTGTTCACTACTAACACACTGATAGAGTCAACCTCTTCTAAACCCTCGCTGGGTTCTCTTATTTCCATATATTAAATACATTTCGTATATCAAATGTTTTTGTATACACACTGTAAAATATGATTTCTTAAGATTTAAAATAAGTTTTCAATAGTTTTACTCCATGAGAAGGAAATCACCAGTGTCTCTATTTTTAAATACATATAGAATATATTATATGGTACTTATTGTTAAACTATTTCGAACTTTTGAGAAAAACATTATACGTAAAACGTGTTAACTATATTTTTTGTTAATTAGATCCAATATCATTATTACTCATAATATTGAAAGTATATTAATTCAAAAATTATTTTTTATTCATAAATTTCATTTTTTCAAACTAATTTTGTCCAAAAAAAGGAAAATCTAATTCGAATTCACAACAAATCATTAGTTTTCAAAATATCAACCCATGGAATCGACTCTGTATTTGTTTCTTTAAAATTTCCAATAAAACTATATACCTTCATATAATTTTTAAACTAGGTTTGTGGTTTTTTTTTTCAATATTTGTTCAATATTATACTCCTTTCAAAATTATTTTCTAGAGTATTTTTTAACGACAAATAATCGAAAATATAGATTAAAAATTATCAGCTTCTATGTTCAGTTATCTATGTATCAAATAACTGAACCGAAGTCGTCTTGAAAACTATAAACCTGTCACCACTGCTTTTAATTAAATTATTAGTTTTCTTTGATCAAAATTAGTCTTAGAAATAGTTTGTTCATACTTCATCTTTTGAAAGATCTTGAAAATATTGACAAAAATCAAATTAAAAAAATCAAAGTCATTTTCTAGATTAATTTCTAATCTAAGAGCAATAATAATATGAAAAATTTGATAAAGACATAATTTAACTTATAATTCCAATTGGAAAATTCTAATTTGAATAGGAAACATAAATCGACAAAATGTTTATAGTTATTATAAAATATTATAACAATTTTTATTACAGAACAAATTTATTTAAATGAATCTCCGACAATTAAACATAAAAACAAAAAATTGATTTATTAAAAACTCAAATATAAAAAAAGAATATATTCTAGACTGTATTTTCTATTTATTACAAATAAAAAGAAAAAATTATAAAATTAATCGTTTCTCTTCAACTGCCAATTTATAAAAATGTAATTTTAAAAAAATATTATTTATAAAAAATATAATTTATAAATAAAAATATTTTAAAAATGTATTAATTATAAAATTGTACATAAAACATTCTTGAAGATAATCAAAGCAAAACTAATTAACTGTTATAGAAAGAAAGAAACAAACAAAAAATCATGTATATTATTATATTACATTATTTATAGTAGAAAAAATTATTACAAAAAAAAATTATTATTAATGATTTAATGAATTGCACTTTACACCATGTAAACCGACACCTGATTATTATATAAAAATATGAATCGAAATACAGACATTCAAAAAAAAAGTGTTTTTATTTATTTATCCAATAAATCAATGTAGTCGTAAATATTCCCGTTTAATATTTGTATTTATCATTGAATTTTCACAATTTTACTACACTAGGGTTATACATGTTGCCTATACTAAAAAAGGCAATCTATACTAATATTAAAAAAGAAATAAGTTTGCAAGTTTGTAGGAAGTAATCTCTGGGACTGCACGTCTAATTAAAAAAATTCTTCCCTGTTCTCGAGTGATATATTCTCGAGTGATTTAGGCTATAAAAAGTTTGTATTTCTTGCATTCGTTTCCGCGTAGCAGCTGCGCTTAAAACCTTACTTTTAAAAGGTGAGAGATAAATAAAATCTTGAAATGTAAAAATGTTTATCTAATAAAAACAAATAAATTTTATATGAAATCTTTTTTCATACAACCAATTGTTTCGATATAATTTCAGAAGCCTGTGCACGTCAGTTACTCCCTTCCAAAATGGCGTAATGTCTCCCCTATATCTCGCGTTTTATGTTTATTTACTATATTTATTCTTTGAATAGGTAACTTGGATTGTATTAAATGTTGTTTATATAAAGAATCTACTGTGAAAGCCAATACAATCTGACGTGAAAATAACTTAAGGCAACTTTTTCCAATAATCTTATTATTTTTCAGCATAATTTTATTGCACTAATGTCATATAAGTTGCCTATATTTAAAAAGTTTAATATGGAATGAATCTCGCGCTTTTTATTCCCGGTATATACAAAAAACAGTCTTCGTGGAATTTCTAAAACAGTGTGAATAAATTTAAAAATGGTAGAATAGATTTTCAGTTCAATGGAACAGTAGTTGTTATTCACAGATCGAAATAAATGGTGATATAGTTAGAATATGTCCGACTGTCTGAACACCACACATCCCTAGACTGCTCACTGCATCCTGTAACAATGTCTAGTGTATGTGTATATATCTTTGGTTTTATCAGAGTGATGTTATGATTTTATTTAATTCATAATATGTTCATATAGTTAATAATTAAATTGTAATAAAATCAATTATGGATAATATTGTAACTAAATTAAATGTTTGTTTTAAATTAATACAATTTATAATTATGAAACGATAATTTAGAAATTAATTTTTACCAATTATATATTGCTGTTTTAAAATTGATTATCGAAAAATTCTTTTTACATAAAAATGGTAATTTATATCCATTTTAAAATCAATTGTACAAATATAGTGAGTTATTAATCATTTGCTGAGTATATTCTGCATGAATGTGGAATTTCATCTTTATTAGTGATATCTAGCCATGGCATCATAAAAATGAATTGTAAATATTATTAGAAACATTTTTATTCAATAAAAGTATATAAAATGGATGAGTTTGAAGAAGGGCAATTGAGTAGTGATGTGCAAAACTCAAGTAAGGATGATTTAGAAGATGATATCGGTAAGTTCTCTTATATGATTTTTATATTAGTATATAAAAACACTCCCTCAAATTTTTTTTATAGAAAATAGGACTAAAATTGATACAAATGTCACGGGTTCGCTACCGAGTATGAATTGTGTTCTGTGTGGGAATTATACATGCATATGCGATAAGGTTAGTACATATTTTTGAGCTCGCATCCAAAAATTTTCATAGATTCTATATTTTTTATAACATAATTTTTTAAGAATTTCACTGACGATCTCGTAAAATCCAAGCAAAATGAAACGGAAGAAGGTGAAATTGTGGAAAGTGATAATTGTTCAGTTAAATTAAAAGAAAATAGTGCAATAAAACCATTATTAAATAAGAAACAGGCTAAAAAACGTCTACAGGCATTTTCATCTGAACAAAAATCAGTGAAACGGAAAAAAAATTTACCAGTTGCAAAAGCAACCCCAAAGGTTGTTGTTAGTATTGAAACACAGTACGATGAAAATGGCGAAGTCACCGAAGATAAATTAGTTATTCGTGAAGTTCCAAAAATAGGTTAGTATCGATTTATGAAATTTTTATTTTGTGTTTGTTCAACAATTATATTATGCAAGAAATCTGGATATCAAATTTTAACTTTAGTACCTTTATCATCATTCTCAACATTAAACTTAGAAATCTATGGTGTTGAAAGCAGATTTAGCACAATTTAAGAGATTTGAAGTCTAACATCACGTTAAACAATCAATACTGTATATAGAAATTCTTATTATTATTCTTGAAACTATACAGTTGTAAAAAATGCTAAAATCTTACAAACTATTTTAAGCTTTAAAAAAAGCATTCCAAATAAACTTCTCATTGTTAGTCATAACTACAAGCTATATAACCCGTTCACAAAGAGAATGATCTCAGTTTTATATAACATCGAATATCAATTGCATACCTTTAACGGTCGTGATTATCGGACTCAGGTGGGTCTCCAGCGTGAGTCAAAATTTAGATTAAACTAACGTTCAGATATTGTGGCAAAAACTATTGAAATTAAATAAGGTAACTATTCTAACCGAGTACTTTAGTTTTTGCCGCAATATGTGAAATATATAGAAGGCTTTTTAGTGCGGAGGTCCAAAAGCACGCAAACCTGACCAACTCAGGGTATGACCGGTGAAAAATATATTATAATGGCTTTAAACGCTACACGCTAGAGACCCATCTGAGTCCGAATAGCCATATCGTATCTTGAATTACATTTAAGAACCTGACTAGCTGTAAAGGTCATATGGTGTAGTAGAGGTAAAATGAACTTTCTCTAATGGGTGAAATCTGTTGGATTCAGAGGAAAATTCACTGAACCGAGCTCATTCTACCCTGCGAACAGAGTGTAGGTGTAAATTGGATGGTTTCTTACATGAATACATTTATAATTTGTAAAAATATTCAAAATAAGATTTTAATTTATTCTTAAAAATTAATTTAATAGTTAATTATTTTATTCTTTCAATTTTTTCAAAATTTTTTATCGATGTTTTAACCTTTGTATGATGCAATTTAATATTGTACATGCTTTGTTTGTGGAGGAAAGGAGACGATTAGATTACGCCCATATACCGGGTGTTAATATTGATTCGACTTAATCTACCTGCACATGATTTTAAAAATTTCAAGGTTTACTTCAATAAATTCGAGAGTCCAAAAATTAAAATTAATTTGCAAGTCAATAAAATGCTAAAAAAGCCCTTAATTTTTGTTAATCACAATTTAGATTGCACCATTTTTGAGTAACCTACAAAACTAATTAAATTGTTTCCACATAGAAGCATTGTTGCCGGACCCCACCTCTTAAAATGCGGTAGATTCACTTAAATAAAGCGATTAAGAAAAAAAACGGTAGATTAAAAAAGTTAAAATTATAATTTATATAGTTATAATTAAATACTGTTAATTAAGATAAACAATCAAGAACAAACAATAAATGGAATAATAATTTTTTAATATGCCATTAAGTTTTTTTTATATTGTTAAATATTAATTATTGGCAATTTAACTTATTATTTAAAATCACTGTCGTTGTAACCTTTATACTTTTAAATAATATTTATCACGAAAAAATTATTACCATTATCAATATTTTTGAAAATTTCAAATAACGATAAGACAAGAAAAAAAACTATAGGACGGTATAAATAGTAAAAAAACCGGTAGATCTACTACTAAAACGGGAGATCTGGCAACCCTAGGCCTGTCAGCTAGTGCTGATGGTAACTTAAAAAATTTACAAAACCCTAAGAACTTATAGAACCAAATGGACGTGGGAGTTTTAAATTAATAATTATTATAAAAAATTGAAAAAAACGACACAAAAATTCAAAATTAAAAAAAAAGGTAGATAATGGGTGATCTGGCAACACTGCAGAGGAGTAGAACATTTGTTTTATGTGTAATCCATGTATGTAATACTCCTATATGTAATACTAAAATATGAGCAATAGGTCATTACTCATTGCAGAAATGCATTCTAATTGACGTATATATAATATAACCTTACATTTCACTCGGGATAAAAAAAATTAATTTGCAATTTTCGTAATCTAATAAACTATATCTGTGAAAATTTTCATAAGTAAACTACCCAAAATCGTTTTGTTAAATACAAAATATATTCCTTTCATTGCCGCCTTTTAAACATAACCTCATTTTTTACAAGTTCAAAACCTCGATTAATTTTTCATATATTACACGAATTTATACGATTCATAATTTGAATTTTTTTAATAGGGCCAAATTCTCAAGATAAAGCTAAGTCTGTGATATCCGAAATTGAAGAAATCAAACGGCGATCAAGCTTAAACATGCCTAATTACAATTCAGAAAAGATATATCCTAGATCCGTAGTTTGTAAGTAGCGAAATATATTTTTTTTTATAAATTCTGGAATCTTTTGAAATAAAATAAATTATTATTTTCTCAGCAACTATTTTTAAAAGATACGAAACTTCAACAGAAAAGAAACGTAAATATTCAAATCATATTGAAGAACCACGATCTAGAAAACGTAGATCTCGTTCACGCGACCATACGGAATCCCGTTATGAAAGTAGTCGTAATAGTAGCCGAAATGAACGGCGTAGGTCAGACCGTTATTCAAATACAAGGTCAGGTCCTGTAACTACATGGCGTGAATATAAAGCATCTGGACGGCTGAATTCAGCCAAACGAAAGTAAGTAGTGCATTATTAACCGATTGGGACTTATCTGTGAACTAATACAACTTTTAATATTGTTTTTCTAGAACAGACAATCCTGTACATTTCGATATGATTATGCAATTGAATGGTTTCGAAAATGATTCTCCATTAATAAAGGGAACATTTTATACGGCACAATGTTACGACACGCAAAGAATTAAATTTTATTACAAACAGTTAATGAAGTAAGTTTTGTTTTTCATTTTAACTATTTTTACTTTATAAATTGATCAAAAATTTGTGTATGCTCCAAAATAATTGATTAGTAATTAATTTATGATTATTTGCTTATGAAATAATACAGTTAAAAAAGCCAATAAAGGTACCTACGCTGGAAAATAATCTCAGAATCCAAAATATGTATATGAGGTACCTTTTTTCGATTTTTAGTCAGATACTTCATAAGTAATCATCAAATCGAAATTTATCAACAATACAAATTGAAAAAACAAAATAATTATCACGTTTTTTAACATATTTACGCAACACTCGCTAATTTTTGCCAAAAATTTGTGTTTTTTTAGTTTTTGTAATTTTGGGTGTTTAGATTTTTTACCATGAGACAGATATTTTTACAGTGAAAATTGACCGTGTTAGAGTTACACAAACCTGGAAACATTTAGCAATATTCAGATTGAATCAATTTTTTTTCGAAATAACACGAAATAAAATGTTAGTTTTAAAGCTTGAATATAAAAATTTTAGTTAAAACAAGAAATCTATCAACTAACTGAGTTAATTTTTTAAATACCCTGTATTTACTGAGATCATGATCAGTTCCTTATTTTATTTCTATTTAGACACGCATAGTAAACAGCAAAATTGTTTTATATACGCAGGCACTGCACTGTACATGTACTATCGTCAACAAAATTGTCTTTTTCCAAAATTTAACTCTATTGATTTGTACCGAACCCATTCGGTTTTAGAAAAAAATATTAAGAAGAAAAGTTGTTGCTTTTGTATCTTACATCGACAAGTAATTTTAAATCTTTTAACTTATGAAAAAAAATTTCAAACAAAAGAAGTTCATTTTTCTTTTAAAATATTTTCTTCTATTACCTTACAGTTTAAAGAGGAAGAATATTATGGGGGAGGGGGAGAGTTTGTTGTATAGAGACCTATTTAGTCCATTAAAAACTTGAGATCACTTTAAGCTCTAGAACATGCTCAAAAAATTTCAGCTCGTTATCTCTTTCGGTTTTTGAGTTATTAATGGATAGACAGACTGTCATTCGGAAATGGAATAATGAGAACATTTTATCAGAATTTATTTTTTGCGAAATATTTCGAGCCGATACAAATTGGGGCTAAACTTAAAATACTTGTATGTAAATTTTACATAACGGGTGTTTTTTTAGAGATATACAAGTTGATGAAATAAAACACACAAAAATCGTGGTAATGGCTATGGTTTTGGCTTTATGGGTAAGGTAATTTTATGCCATTAATGTTTAAATATGATTTCGGATACATCGGCGCCTCGGTCGCTCTGACTGTAGTCCCATTATTACTAACTTTTTCGTTCCCCAATTGAATGGCCTGAATGTGGAAGTGCTTTGGTATCGACAATATGGCGCAACATGCCTCACAGCACGCGCCACATTTATTGAAAGATACTTTTGATTAGCGCATAATTTCGCGTAATGGACCTATGAATTGGCCTCCAAGACCGTGTGATTTAACTTCTTTAGATTATTTTGTGTGGGGATATGTCAAATCCCTAGTCTACGCTGATAACCCAGTGACAATGGACAACTTAGAAACCAACATTCGCCGTGATATTGCCCATATCCGGTCTCAGCTGCTCGACAAAGTATTCGAAAATTGGATTTCTAGATTGTATTGTCTTTGAGTCAGCCGATGCGTCCATACGCCCAAAATTATATTTAATCATTAATGTCATAAAACTACTTTATCATTAAAACCAAAACCATGACCAATATCACGAATTGTGTGTTTTATGTTGTATACTTCTAAAAAACCCTGGATATACTGAGTGAACACAATTATCATTATTAAATGTGACTCAACAATAGTTTTACTTGGGCAATTCTATTCGCAAAGAAGTCCATACGAACTTATTCGACGCGGCTTTTATTGTCTTTTAAAATTTTTCTATTTACACTTACAAGTAAAGAGATGAAAAGTTAGATAAAATGAAAACAAACTGAATTTAACAAAATAATTTCCTATTTCTTTAGAAAGATGTACTATAGACAGAAATCCTGGTAATTTTTCAAAATTTTATTCTTGATTTGTGCCTTATTGAAAACCGAATGAATGAACAAATCAATTATAAAATTTTGAAAAATGACCAGGACGCTGTGGCTCATAGTTCTAAAATTTAAAAATATTAGCAAAAAATAAAAAATATCATGTCTAAAATATTACAATGTGTCACAAAAAATCTTCAGTGTATGAGAACAAATTCTACGTCCTAAAAAAAAAATACTGCAAATTCTTTTCAAAACTGCCCTTCTTTAAGCACAAAACATTAAAACACAAAGATATTTTTTTATAAATTTAATTATATTGAAAAATCGAGACAAGGTCGAAATTTTACTTAATATTAAAAAAAAATTATTTAAGTGTGTAGAATCCAAGATAGACCAGTTTTTTTTAAAGTAATATTAAACTTCGGAAAAGTTTTCAGAAAGTTGGATTTTGCCATATATGTTTATTTTGTGGTGTAAATGAAAATGTAAAAATCAATCCGCGTATCGCTAAATATTTTAAGCGAGATTAAATATCTAGAAATCTGGTTTTCGTCAATATCTCGCTAACAAGTAACTTTTGCAGAATAAAATGTTAGTTATCAATTTTGTGTCTCAAAAAATTTTCTACAAAAAAGATACAAGGAGTTTCTTCATTAAAGTAACAGTTTTAGAGATAACTCAATAAACAGACCATTGTTATTCTTTTTGGAGACAATATTAGATTCTAGCAACAAAAATGAATGAAAATATTAAATAAGCAAGTGCGTGTTGAAATAGTGACTGTTAGCGAGATATTCACAAAAACCCATTTCTTGATGGAGACTTTTCACATTTTCAATATAACCACAAAATAAAGCTGTGTACCAACCAAAATCCAGCTTTCTAATTTTACCGAAGTCTGGGCGTTATTATGTACAAAAATTATTGGATGATTATATTATTTTATTTGGAAACTGAATATCCAAACTAGTACGGTTCATATTCCAACTACTTTAAATTAATCCATACCGAGTATTTCACAAATATCAGGGTGTACCCTTAATACTCCCCTGTTTTTTAATAAATTGTCAAAATATGAAGAAATCGTAGACGTTATCTATCCGTAAGTTCTATTTTACTTTTTAGACTGAATTTCAATGTTGATGTGTGCTTTGGTTTTTAATCCCATGAAAAAAAACGTCAACCATTTAAAAAACAAACCCTGTTTTTGAAAGGGTTCAACACTAACAGAAAACAATGTGCTGAAGTATTGCAGAATGTACATCATTTTAGAAATATCTTTACAAAGTAATTTCGAAGAACGAATCCACAATAGAATTGTTAGTAATTTATTTCAAATTAGATTGTATTTTCAAAAATGGAGTATTTGAAATGAAAAACACAGCATAGTTGTATGAAAAACACATTATTACAGCCGGAGACTCAATAATTTATATATTTGTTCTGAATCGAAGAGACTATTGTCATATTTTCAACTTTATCAAATGTTTTTATTTTCAAATTTACACTCTGCTGAATCAAGAAACAAAAATTAACTTTTGGTATCAGATAATCTGTTTATT
Source organism: Nineta flava (assembly GCA_963920215.1). Classification (NCBI taxonomy): domain Eukaryota; kingdom Metazoa; phylum Arthropoda; class Insecta; order Neuroptera; family Chrysopidae; genus Nineta; species Nineta flava. The sequence continues at coordinate 42,488,073 of OY986042.1, read as the reverse complement.
AGAAGGACGATATCGATGGGTAAACCTTCCACGAAATTTGATGGATTGCTTTGAGGACCTCATAAAAAAAATCAGCGTAACCGCTGTCAAGATTTAAATTTGATTTTTCACTTGTTAAATGTTGTTATTTTAGAATATACACTTTTATATGTTGCGAAATTATCAAAAGGTTGGCTCACAGTAAATCGTCCATACATACAATTTGGATGTGACTTAACGATAATGAAAAATGCAGATTATTTTCCATCATCTACGTTTATATGTCGATGATTCATTTTATCGATCTCGTGTCTTTCAGTGGGGTATATTTTACTTACCATATCAAGTAACATTCAATTGTATATATGGATGACGTGAACAGATAACAATATTGTTTTCTATCTCATCCATAGACAACCTTACGCAAAGCTAAGCTCAGAGGGCAGTATTGTAATATAATAATAAGGGTTTTACCTCCGTTTCTGAAACTCTAGTCTGCAGTACTGTAATAAATATTTAGAAACATGTGCAAATGTGTGAATAAAACGCTGTCAAATAAACAAAGACAATAATCGAACAATGTTAACCGTAATTTAAATAACGTTTCAAGTTTATGTCTATAAGTATTCTACTACGTGTGTATTTTCTGCTTAAATTTGTGGTAGACCTGCCGTACCAGTAGGAATTGCGATATTTCAGATTAAATAGTGATACATGCACATGGCCACAAAAGTTGCGCTCATTTCTCAAAATTTTATAATTGATTTGTGCCTTGTTAATTTGGTTTTTGAAAAAATGCTTCGGGGAAAAGTTGTTTATTATAAATATACTAACTACTTTTATTCGAAATATTTTCCCACAAACCGAATGAATAAGCTAAAAATCAACTAAAAAAGTTTCGAAAATGATTGGTACTTTTGTGGCCAATAGCACAAAATCTCAAACAAAATTACATATGGAGATAATCCGATCTCTAAGTCTGCACAGAAATACGAATTAATTTTGCTTCAAATAAATCGACTCTGTATGTCTGTATTCTGTTTACATACAGGGTTTCCTATTCTAGGCAGGTGATACAAAAGAAACAAGTATGCTAATACAAAGAATGAGACATCTCTGTCTCTTTCCATACCGTCTTTGCCGATTCATCTTACGATAGTGCATTTAGTTTTCTTTAAAATCCGCTAGGCCGGTTACACACACAGTAGATTTTTCCTGGGAATAGAATTTACCATAGCCGCTCAAAGAAATCTTAACGTTAAGCACACGGTGGACAAATTGCCGTCGTACGATTAAGCTGGTATACGCACTGTAGTTTCATCCTCAAATCAATTCACATCAGTTTAACTATCTCATTTAAATTATTAATTGGTTAATGTAGTTTGAAATAAACAGAGAGCAACTTCTAGCGGTATTGTTATTCCGTCGTCGAATGAAAATAATAGTTGCTGGTAGCGTTTCTATCCTTGAAAATTTCGAGGGTTTTATTCCACAAAACAGGCCTCTGTTCGATTAATGAAATGAGAATTTCGTTATCAATAATGTCACTTATGTTCACGAAAGTATTGATACAACTGTAAACACGAAAGTTCAAATCACACTGAGAAAATAACTCTAAACGTGTAAACGGTCACGTACGCCACTAATTGAAGACGATTCGATGGCTGCACAACTATTTCCGATGGCAAATTTACCGATTGTTTTTTTTTTTCGTCGAATGTATAAGCTGTAATTTACTTCAGTTGGCTACTGTTGGAAAGACGGCAACGGTAAATTCTCCGCCAGGAAAAAATCCGCTGTATGTTTAACCGGCTTTCCAAATTCACGACTATAAATTTTGTGTCGAATGTCATTCAGAAATATTTTCCTAAAATGCTTTTCCGCCCTTATAATTTGCATTAAAAGACTCAACTCGAAAGGTGTTCGATCTATTTGCTCGCACAAGGCATTTCTGATTTCTCAATACTCCTAAAATATGTTTTAAGGATGTTAGGTAGTTAAATTAAAAATGCATAAATCTGAAAATTTCAAAACAACTAAACTGTTTTTTAATAAAAATTGTAATTTTACAATTGTCAGATTAAATTCATTTCAATTATCATTAAAAAAATCTACGAAGCGTCCCAATTTTTCAAATTATATAGCTTAAAGTCTATAAAAACAATTTTGCACAATTTTATTAACATTCACTAAACGGTTGTTGAGGAAAAAAAATCTGTCTTTGCTACTTATACGTTTATGGTATAGAAAGAAAGAGGATATATGTTTTTGTTGATTTAATTTAAAAGAACAATCACTGTCCAAAGTTTTTTTTATTATTTGTATTGTAGTCTCCGATTGTCTTTCCCTAACATCCTTCAGTAGCGTACCGAAAATCTTGCACAAACTTCTGATTGATTTTAGCCCAGTCCTGAGTATTAAATAATTGAAACACAACAAAAAATCGTTTCATAGGAGCGTTTAAGAGCTCTCAAAATATATTGTAATTGTTATATCAAAAGCCAACACTTCCACTCGTATATTTTTATTTGTTGTTAAGATATTTACTAATCAATTGTTTTTGAATTAAATTTCAATTTTGAATCCGAAAAAATAGAATATTGCATTTACATTACATAATTTTTATAATTTTATATATTTGTTTAATTTTAGATGGACCAAAACTCAACCAGTCATCGGTTATGCACCATCTTTGAAATATGCCGAAAATATATTTCCTAATCGTGCACATTTATTCAGATTAATACCATCGGATCGTGCACTAATTATAAAAGAATTTTGGAATAAGTAAGTTATATTTAAATCTTAATCACTTTTCATTAGAAAAATATCAAAATCTCACCATTTTTTAAATAGACCAATTAATAAACAGTGTACAAAAAGTTGCCCCCGGATTTATTGTCCAAAATATTACATTTCTAAACATATCTTGAGCGCGACATGCCTCGAATTATTGAGGAAATTCGAAAACTTAGCTATTATTATGCTAATATAAATATTTGGGGCCTTGCTTACGCAGTACCGTATAAGGTATCAAAAAATTATTGGAATATCAAACAACTTGAAATCGAAACGATAGTATTCGAATATATATATATATATATATATATATATATATATATATATATATTATAAAATGCTCATTCCGATTTTCAGAACAAAAGTGTGGTACTGTCAACTCTAAATTTTAAATTATTTTACAGCTTACGTTCAAAACCTTCAAAACAAAAGAGTCCCAAAAAACAAACATCACGGAAGTGGTTTAGTCCAAAATTTTGTGTTGAGCGTGATGAAAATGAAGATTTGAATCAAAAAGAAACGCCCGAACAATCTTCAACTAATGAACCAGATAATCGTGAAGAAGAGGATACATCAATTATTAATAAAAGTTATGGATTATCTGTACTATCCGAAAATTATCAAAATCATTGGGGTGACGAAAGTGAAAGTGAATCCGTGAAAAAACCATTACATCCTAAGAATCTGGATGTATTACCCGAAGATATATCAGCTGACGAGAACGATTTAGACTATACACCACAAAATAAAAAAAATAAAGACATTGACTCAGTGAATAAAGCTAACGATGATATTATCCAGAATAACGATGACCAATCACCCGATATAAAAACACCCGATACCGATGAATATCGTTCAAATTGGGAGGTAGAAGAAGATCCTCTTATCGATTATAAATCACCGCAGGTATGGGATAGCGATGATAATAGCACCTTGTCACGTAAAGCTTCCAAGAAGTTTCATAATAATTTGTATACGAAGAAAAAATTCGATTTCTCGGATATCGCGTACAATGATAAGAGTAACATTGCAATTAGTAATGGTCTATCTGATAGTTTCATGAATAGTTTCGGATATCGACGGTCCACTTCACCAAGTCCTAGTCCCGAAAAACATCGCAAATATAAGGAACGGCATTCCGAAGATAGTCGATCAAGCAAATCGAAGTATGAACATTTTACGGAGACAAAACGTTCGAAACATATGTCGAAGATTAATTTGGCTTCACTTGAAGAAGATTTAGAATTGAAGCGAAAATCAATATTTAAAAATAAACCTTACGATGATTACGATGTAAAACATTCGGCATCGATACGTTCGAATCATGTAGATAGTCGAAGTAAACATTGGGAGAATGACGAAGATGTTCATCATTATCAACATCGACGAGAAAGAATTTGGGAAGATAAAAAATCCAATTGGAAAGAGAACGACATAAATGAGTTCCGTATGCAAGAAAAAATTAAATTAAATGAAAGTTTAGGCGAAGAAAATATAGAGGAGGAAGAATCAACAAAACCAGAAGAAGTAGAAAAAGTCGAAAAAACCGAAAAAATTGCAAGTCCTCCCCTAGATACATCGGAGATTCAACCAGATCCACCCCAACCAGAACCGGTGAAACATCAGATATCAGACATCATCACAGCCAATGACACATCAAATAATAATAGTAAATTAGTATCAGAATATGAGGAATTTATGAAAACTGTTGGATTCGAAGCTGCAGTTCAAGATGAAATCTTTTCAAATGAATCAAACTCAGAACCCAATATTAAAAAATTGAAAAAAAGTAAAGAATCTAGTGATTACTCAAGTGGTGAAGAAAATAAACCAGAGAATAAAAAACGTCGAAGTAAGAAAAAGTCAGTAACTAGTTCAAGCAGTTCTGATTCGAGTTCATCTTCAAGTTCATCGGATAGTAGTGAATCAGACAGTGATTCAAGTGATTCATCAACATCTAGCTCGAGTTCTTCAAGTGTATCATCGAAAAATGAGGAAATTATTGATCCATTAAAAATTAAAGTCGAAAAACTTAGCGATGATGATAGTAAATTGTTAGAGAAAATGAATCAAATGAAAAATTTAGTCAAAGTAGAACAAGGGGTTGTTCAAGAAGAAGCCCCATCGGAGATAGTTCCTATACGAGGTTCTTCCACACCGATTCCAGAAACCGATCTAGCTGTGAATATATCGAATACAACAATCTCGTTAACGCTAACTCCATCAAAACGACAACAATTTAAACCGTTAATATTAGATAACGAATCTAATGCACATGTCAATACGCATGTATCCTCGGAAGATAGAGACACCGAAATGGATTTTACCGATATCATTATGAAACGGTCCCGAGAAGGAGGGGAGGATAGCCCCGTGATTAAAAAACTAGAAACTGAATATGAAAAAATATCTCCAACTCCCTCGAGGGAACATAGTGAGAGTCGGCGATCAGATAGTAGGCGACGTGAACATTCTAGAGAACGTTCAAGAAATCACTATCGCGACGAAGTTCATCGTGGAAGACGTGATCGTAGTAGAGAACGTATTCCACGACGTAGCGGAGAATTCCGTCATTCACGTGGTCGACACTCGGATATAATCGATCGGCGTAGTAAATATTATGATGATAAATACTATCGGAGTAAACCACAAAAAATTGTACGGCGTAGCCGTTCCCCACTTGATAAACCGTATCGACGTGGTGATGATATCGAAAAATATCGTAACGATCGTGAATATTCGTCAAATTCGCCGTTAGATGGTTTTAAACGTAGTTTAGCTGATTCAACGATTAGTGATTCGGAATTATTATCGTCGCAAACCTTACCGCCATCAACAGCACAAAATCTACCTGAGAATGAGTATAAAAAAACAGTGATACCAAAACAAGTGGTATCAACGCCACCTAGTGTTGATTCACCAATATCACCAAAACGTTTATCATTAGACGATCGAATCAATCAATTTTTAGGTATTGAATCCGAACCACCTTCATCGAAAGCACCAGCATCGTCATCGACTCGAAGGAGGAAAGTCGATGAAACGTCATCGAGTAATGCAATATATGCACAGAATTCTTACGATGATTATATGACACAAGATTACTACGATCGTTATGCTAATTATGTGCCTCCAGCGCAGCATCATCAGCATTACGAAGGATATCATCATCCATCTGCACATCATCATAATACATCAATTCCTCCACCAAATTTTTATCCTTCTGTACCACCGCCTACGTTTAACCGTACCGAAATGCCACCAACTGCACCACCTCGAACAAATTCCGGGACACAGGTTGTACAAGTTGGTAATGTCTTACAAGTTGTTCCAACGGAATTGCCGACTATAAATCGATCACAACCATATGAAGACTATAATGCGTCCGGAGTTGTTCCGAAAAAGGAAATAGTGCAACCATTACCACCAGCTTCAGAAACTACAAAAACAAAAGTTGTACAAGTGGGCAATATGATTCAAATTGTTCCTACAGCAGTTTTACCTGAAGAATCGATTGTTCCTCCACCAAAACCACCAATAGTACAACCGGAATTAGTTAAAATTGAGCCAAAAAAGGAAGAAAAAATCGCGATCGTACGTTCACCAGTTAAAGTTGTTGAAAAGATAATAGTTGTTGGTAAGTTTTTTTAAATCTGATCTTAGTGGAAATAATTCGATAACTTTCTTAGAACTTAAGTAAAATTCTAAAATTTTAGATGAAACAGCTGTGAAAAAGAAATTCGAAAAAGAGAAACGCCATTCAGAGCGAGAGAAACGAAGAGCTGAACGTGAAGCAAAACGACGAGAGAAACAGAAACGTCGTGATCAGAGACTTAAATTGAAAACAGAAAAAATGATTAAGGTATTGCGTTAAGCAATATAAGATATAATTCGAATATCTAGCAATAAAAAATGTTTATTAATTTATAGAAACAATTATTATATATATATTTTTTTAAATTTTGTAGCAAGCATTGCTAATGGAGACATCGGAATCACAAGTATCAGATTTAGATGTATCAAATATACTACAAGATAGCGTGACTGAGGAAAATGAAAGTGTTGCTGATTGTTCCCTAAATAATAGTTCACTACAATCAATGTGGCCACCTCCAGTTACATTACCAATTTCGCTATTGGATCCGCCTGTAAAAGGAATATTAATGAAGTCTGGTTTTAGGTACACTTCATCGACAATTCTTCCTAATTCAATTATATTAATTGTTTCTTAAAATTATATTTTAGTAAAATTAAAACTGATATCGAGGGACAAGTTTTGTCGGAACTAGGTGTGGAGGAAATTGTCAAAGTACAAAAAACTGTAAAGTTCGCTGATGGTATCAAACCAGGTGAAGGTACTTCACCATCAGGGGGTGAAGAATTACCGTCACCGCCACCGCCTAAACGAAAATTACCGAAAGAACAGCGATATAAAAAGACAAAGTTAAAAACCAAGAAAAAAGTTAAGGTAAGTGTTAAAATTCGTTAATTGAAACTCAGAAAATTTAAAAAAAAATTTTTGTTATAGGTTAAAATAATTCGCCCAATGCCAACTCCAGTAGAAGAAGATGAGTCAGATGACAATTTGCCTCCGCCACCTCCACCCCCAGGATCGCCGCCCCCACATTTATGGCCACCAAAATACTTGGAACCACAACCACCTCCTATACCGTTCCCTGGTGGCCCGATGCCACCACATCTTCCTCCATTCCCTCATCCAGCATTTCCACCAAATGGAGCACATTTACCACCACCACCACCTGGGTTTATACCACCACCGAACAGTGGTCCCCCATTAATACCACCAAACGGTGTCCCTCCATTAATATCTAAAAATCATATAAATTCACAACCACCTCCAGTGTTTCCTCCTAATATGTTTCCTCCGATAGGACCAGATGGTCCACCTCCACCGCCTCCATACCTTGAAGGACGACCACCACCACCAGGCGGTATGAATATGCCACCAGCAAATATGTTTCTACCAAAATATTCGAAAATGATGTAGTTGGATGAAATTTACATAGAACATTCTATGCAATCGATTTTTGTTATTGGTTTATAATGCATTGAGGCTTAATATTACAAAATTTGTAGAGCTTTAAATAATTTTAGTTCTTCCGTCAAAACTATCCAATTAAGTTGATTCCCGGTGGTTTTATTTCGAACAATTTCAGTGATTTTCAGAGACGGTACCCAAAGTCATTTTAAAGTATCAACTAACTTTTGATATATATTTGAGATTTCAAACTTCGCAAAAGAAGTTAAAAGTAGCTTCCACATATCAGTGTGGCATAGTTACAAAATTCTAGCCTGTGTTCATACTGTTAATTTAGTAACTTTATAGTTGAGATACTCATAAACTCCAATCGCTATATTGTGAACTTATCTAATACTAAGATAGTTGTGTAAATTATATGGAAAGTAGAGGTAATGAATACTAAGTCTGTGTATCAATTGTGTCCCTCAAAAAGCATTAATTTAAGATAGCGTTGCTATAGCAAAATTCCCCAAGTTGTTAGAGTATGGTAGAATTAAACGGAGAGAGTCTGTTGGCTAGTTTAAATACTCTAAACAATAAAATTTAAAAATTAAGAAAATGACAAGTTTCTAAGAGAAAAACTGACTATTTGTACTAGTTTTAATATAACAATTTACTATCATCACAATAACATAAAAATGTATTATTTTTGACTTTTTTTATGAATTTCTGCACCTATTTATTTCATCTATAGCTTCTAAACGAACTCATGATTTTTATACAGTTCTGAGTACACATTTGTTATATTATTTAACCAGTATAAATAATTCTTTGGTTGCATAAAAAAGTCCTCCGTATAAATCCATTTTATTAACAATATCATTGCGACATCATTTTTATTTGATTTCAAAGTTTTTTTAAAAATTTTCAAAATGAGTATTTTCTTCATTCTTGGGCGAATGTAGTTCCGGCACCATTATAATTGTGGTCGTCTTCATGCGAAAAATTTTGATTCACAGGTATACCATTATCTAAAATCGTATCTATCTTTTCTAGCCATACTCTAACATCTTTAAATCAGGAATCTATCCCTTATTGTGCCTGTTAACGCCATTCTAGTTTCTTATTGAACTACTATTTAACGCTTTTAGTTGGACACTTTTGCAGCTAAAGTACCATTTAAATTTGTGTTCCTTACCTTCCATAAAAAAGTATAGTCTCAGTATAAAAAACTTATTTATCAAATCATCTACTGATTGTTTTTTGAAGCTGACTTCAATTTACAATAATTTATTGAGTGTCATAATTTGAGGCTTTTGTTACTAATTAATTCAAATACGAAAATTAAATCATCTACTGATTGTTTTTTGAAGCTGACTTCAATTTACAATAATTTATTGAGTGTCATAATTTGAGGCTTTTGTTACTAATTAATTAATTCAAATACGAAAATTAAAACATTAAGGGGATGAAGCCCTCGATTCGTTTTTGGAGATTTGGTCCTTGGCAATTCGTGCACTTCATAAAATTGTCGCTTTTATACTTTTAAAATGTTTGCTATCTAGATTCTGTGTAAAGAACTTATTGCTGTCTGTTCACAAATAAACCTGTGAAAAAGTTTATAAATAATTTAAACGACTAATAATTTTTATTTTGGTAAAAAAAATTCAGAAAACTTATTTTTTTTAAATTTAATTACTATTAATTAAATTATTGACATCAGCCATCTTAATAAAAGAATAACGGATAGGAATGTTCGGGTATTGGAGTCTTTCGCACCACTATGAAAATAAAACTGTTTTCTGCCTTTCAATTAAACCAAGTTTACACAAATAAAACAAATTTTTAAAGCTCTATATTTGCAATTGAATATAAACGATAGTCGTATCTGGTAGGAAGTTTTGAACTGACTTCAGCAGTAAAAGTGTGAATAAGATTCTTAAGCATAGTAAAAATGTGAATAGGATTCTTAAAAATTAGTATGAAATGCATGTATCTGTTTTAATAATATTTACTACCGAAACTACTTGTAAAAACCTTAAATCTGTCGATGAGATCTTACTTTCATTTGCAAATAACATTTAATAATATTTTCACTCAATGTTTAGTTTAATTTTAGAAAATCGATTATATATATAGATTAATTTCTACTCATTAAGACATGATCGATCGTTCTTGTTACGTAGTAAAATTGAACTTGAACAACTTAATAGAATACACAAACATGTACCGTTAATTAAAAATCAAACGTTTAATTTATTTTTATATGTGAATTAAAAAATAGTATAATATATAATTATTAAGGATTTACAATTTATAATTTCGTCGTTTACAGTACTATGTCGTTTAGTTTTTGTAATTAATTAATTAAAATATAATTAATTTTTGTTTTCTATTATTATTTTTTGTTTGTTCGTGACTGCACGTGTAAAAATGATAAAATATATTATATATTATTATGATGAATAATTTTTGAATGATGCAAATAGTAGTTAGGGATCTGGTGTCACAGAACTTGTAACAGTCTGCCATTCTAAGATCTGGAATTTTTTACATACCAGTGAAAGTTGAAAAAAAAAATTAACTTTCCTATTATTATTTGCTCACGTCTGCTGGGTAAAATTGTTTATGTTTTTTTTTTTAAATGATTAGTGCTCGTCTGACACCTTTTATTTTTTATATGGTTTACAAAATGTTAATTGATAAAACCAAATTCTCTCAGCTTTAATATGCGCTGATAAAAAATGTTGTAAATCTAAAATTTTGAGAAAAGAAACGTAATTCGAAATAATGTACTCATGTCTGACTCATAAGAAAATAACCCATTCCTATACAAAAATTTAAAAAGAAGGAAGGCAACCACCATCTTCTATTTGAATTTTCAACAATCTGACCTCAAATATGGATTCATCGACCCAAAAAAAACGTCAGAAAACACCCCTTATATTCCAATTGCTATGCTTCCGAATAGTAGGGATAGCTCTTTATCAATATTAATCATCTTTTTTGGTAGGCGCTCGGTAAACACCTGTTCAAAATACCACAATTAAAAAAAATTTCGTTTGGTGCAGCAATGAGCACGCAATTTAGCATATTTTAACATGTTTATAAATATTATTAAATAAGAGATGGTGTATCACAAACGTCTGTCGATTAAATTTCTAAGCATGTACGTCATATTCTTAACACGCCCAATTATAGATCCGAGCATAAAATTAAGGAAAATTTTTTTTTCAATTTTCAAAATTATTTTCGCAAAGATGGGCTTTTGATGGATGATTACTTTAACTACATTACGTCTCATTAGGAGCAATGTGAAGCTTTAAAAATATACTTATTTTGACACCAGCTTCTTAACTATAATATTGTGCTTAATTGAAATTTTGCACATGTAAATTTTTTATATCGAAATTTTCTCTTTTCATTTTTGTATATATTTGTATTTGTAAGGATGTTTTGTTGAAATTATTTACGAAAAACAAAAAGATTTCTAGAATTTTTATGAATGTTCTAGATTTTGTTAATGGTGTATATTTTTTATTGGGATTGACTGCCGGTGTAGGGAATAGGAAAAAAAATTGGATCCCGCAGTGAAAATTTGAAAAGAGATTTAGTATCCCGTCTTTTTGAATGTCAATGATTAAAAAATAGCCTCTTAAAAATTTATAATTGAAGATTACATTGCTAATGAATGTCTGAAGCAAGAACCTTTAAATCGCTAGTGTACGAGACTATATGAAAGTGCACTATTTTGACAGCCTAAATGCTCTTTGCAGTATCCTATGTTAACCCTAAATTTTTTACTTGTAAAGAGTTGTCGTTCAATAATATATACATAATAAATTCATTGTGAAACTTTAGGGGTTGTTTCTTTAAAATCAAAACAAGAAAGAAAGTCCATATATCAATGAGTCCGGAAATGGTTTATTTACAAATATGGCTACAGGAAATTGTGGTGAAAAATCCTTTTTTTCGTAAATAAACAAAAACGTTAAACACATCGGGTCAATAAAGTTTTTATAAACTGGAATACGTCAATATTTTGCTGGCGAAATACGCAATATTGAAAAGAAACTGAAAAATTAATTTTTATTGTTCGTATTTTTCTTATTTGAATGAATATTATTCATCCTAGACGTTTAACATTCTTTTATTTGCGAAAACATAGCTTTTTTCAGTACTATTTTCCAAGATTACAAAGCATGTCTGAATCCATGTTTATATGGACTTTTTTTTAGATGTGAGAAACCAGCTCCTAAAAGAAAAAAAACTTTCGAAATTATCATATTTTTCTCGAAACCAACATGAATTAATTTTTCTGTATTTTTTTTACTACAAATCTAGAACATGAATGAAATTTGAATTAACAACGTAAGATAATTTGTGTAAATTGGTTTGCGCTAGTCTATTTGGACTTAAATTGCCATTTTGGTGTAAGTGATCGTGAATTAGCATCAATATGTCTATGCATATCGTTAAGTAAGTAGATCATTTTAAATGAGTATTCGTTCGACATTCATTTCTACCTACGCTGTGTAGAGGTAAATCTATAGACGTTAAGATATATAGCACTGACTGTTTTGGTCTCTATATGACGTAAACACTTATGTAGTTCATTATTCACAAACCAATTTTTATAAATTATTTACGCAAGAATACAAATTGATTTCAACAAGTTCCTAGTGATATTTTTGTGGAACAAGCAATTTTTTTTAAATTTATTATTATTTTAATATCACTAGTCTCAAATATAATTTTATTTAATGTTTAAGGGAGATGTTTGTGGTGCCATAATTCTACTAACGAAAAGAAAATTAAAAATAAAAGTAAACACTTTTCTTTCTGATGCACAGTCGAAATTTAAACAAAATTGTATCTGTTGTTATCGTGAAAATAATTAACAAATTAAAGATAATGAATGCAACCACTAAGATTCAAATCATAGATCTATGTATGCAAGGTGGTGCTCTTTCCAATTAATCCTAGCGTTTGCACTATCTTTTACTTATTTGCAAAGATTCGAATAAAAATAATAATAAAATCATTGAACAAATTGTTATTTTTTTGAGGCAATTTTAAATTATTTAATATTAAAAGTTGTTATTTTAATTAAATCGCATTTCAAAAGCGACGTAATAAGATGTGACGTAATTAGCCATGGTGCTATCAGCTGTCAATATCATAGATAATAAATTTACGTTATCAATATTGTTTGTTCATAAGCTTTTATAGACAATATAGCTTATTATTCTCGTGAATTTTCCATGTTTATCGCTTTGATTTATTGTGGACACTTGTTTAGCATTTACTGAGAACATTCTAGCTAATTACGTCACGAAACATGGGGCGCTTTTCAGGAGCGTAAATATATTTTTTAATTTGACATGGGGTCGGGATAAACTTTTGTAGTGTAAAAAATGTTTCACAATTTACCTCTAGATTACATTAATCATGTTTATAGAGGTTTTCATTTTTGACCGGATTACTCTTTTTGTTGTTAAAACTCACTCAAACTAGAGATCCTAATATTTCAAATCCAAGTGGTTAATTTAAATTTGTATTATAATCTTTTTCTAATATTTTTTTGCGATAATATGAATACAATTTTGTTTAAAAGTATTTATTTCCACAAAATTTGGTTGGGAGAATTACGGCACAATTCCCTTAATAATTTAGTCATATATTGAATGCCTTTCATAGTGTTTCAGAATTTATATAATAATTCTTGATTTGAAAAAATTTAAAATTCTTATGAAAATATTTTAATTGCAATTGACGTAATTATATAGGAATTAAAAAGAAAATTATGTAAATAAATATTTGTCTCTTTGTTTTGTTGATTTAGGTTCGTTAATTCTTGATTATATTAAAAATAAATTCGATACGAATAATTTCTTTTTTTTTACTATATTAAGATTGACAAAATACGAAAAAAAAGATGGAATTGTCGATAAAATGCGTTTTGAAAAGTATAAATAATATATATTTAAGTTTTTATTTGTATTTTGTGTAGTGTTGTTTTCTTGAAATGAAAAACCCGAAACCAAATTTTGTATTTCAGAAGTATCCGAATACTATATATTGGTAGTAGGAGCTGCGACCGTAAAAAACGGTGCCCATCGAGATAAGGGATGAAACTTTCAAAAATACTAGTACATATAGTGCCCTCAATTTCTTGCCTAGACTGCCTTGCGAGAACTTGATTCGACAGGGTGTTGCCTCACCCCCAAATCTTTTATGACGCATAACTTTTTTTCTAGAATAATTACGAGAAAAATACACTTTACAACCTTTTTTCCAAGGATATGAAAAAAATTGACAAAAAACAAAAAATGTATATTTGTTTCTGATTGTTACGAAAATAACCTTCTAGGCTTATTCTGATATAAGAAAATCGAAAATTAACTTAAAAAATTTATCAAATATTATTTATTTAGGTAAATATTTGTAAATTAATGACTTCAATTAATAAAAAAATTCGTTACGTAGGAGCTGCGTCAACTTAGCGAATTTCCTTAGAATACATAAATCACTCCCTAGCGGTCACAATTTTAGTCTGATCAAAATGAAACGTCATACCATTTTAGTATTTGCAAGTCCAATTTTATTAATAAATGACATACGTCGAGGGGAATGGGGGGGGGGGGTATAAAGAAAGACGAAAACCCCAAATATAAAATATCTCTTAATATTAGACAATCGAAAATGCGTGAGAAATAAATAAAGTTGTAGAAAATCAAATTTGCTACAATTCATCACCTTACCATTTTTGATCAAACTCGAATGTGTTGTGTACAGAGATATTAAGGAATTTAATTTTCAATCTTAAACCGTCAATATTTCTGTAAATATTAGTGTAACAGAAAAAAATGATAAGAAACAAAATTACAGTAAAACTTAATACCTACAACATTACTTCTTATAAATTTTTCTATTTGTCAAATATTAAAGAAGATATGTCAAATTTTGTGTTTCCCCTTGTCCAGTTTTACCCATTAACGAACTTGACCTTTTGAATACCAAAAGCGCCTCAAATACCAAATTTCATTCCGATAAAATGAAAACTGTGACCGCTAGAGTGATTGCAGACATATATATATAAATTTTACAGATGGTGATTTTTGACATCTACTACGTAGAATCGATAGACATTTGAAGAAATTTTGATTTCGGTACGGGACCAATAGCTCTATTTCCTTTCAGGAAATTCGCTAAAAAATTGTAAAAATCTATAAACTATTGATCCGTTACCAATTTTAACTGGATTTTCGGTGTTTTTGGGTCAAAATTTGCTTGGTAAATGATTATATCAAAATCGATAACAAAAATTTTATTTTTTTTCTGACTTTTACAAAAATTAGCTTCTAGGCTTATTTTGATTCAAGAAAATCCAAAAAAAAAAACTTCAAAAATTGATCCTAGTATTAGATTTTAAATTAATAGCTGCAATTAAAAAAATTAATTCGAACAACAATAAAACTTAAATAAAAAACTAATGAAAAATCTATTATTTTGTTGATCACTAGTCTACTAAGTGCTCATTACATCCAACAATTTGTTTCTTTTATAAGAACTTTTGCACTTATTTCATCTTTATTTTTGAAATTATATAATGATTTTCCTACAGCCCTGAACACACACGTCAAATTGTTTAGTGAGGATAAAAAATGCGTTGGTTTCATAAAAGAGTCTTTCGTATAAATCCATTTTATTAATATAATATATGGTCAGTTGGTATAGGAAAGAATGTCCCCACATTACGGTGCCGACTATATTTATCCTTGTACAATCAATGTATCTCGGAGGAGGGAGAGAATCAATATAATCGGCACCCTAATGTTGGGACAGCTTCCACATATAGAAACTGTCTATATAGGAGAGTATAATATATCGAATTTGAATAGATATACTCCTATTTTTTATTACTAGTCTAAAGTATGGATTAAGGATGTACCAGCATGGTGTACACATAAATACACATATTATTGGCACACAGATTCTTACACATACTATC
The DNA here is from genome assembly GCA_963920215.1 of Nineta flava. Lineage (NCBI taxonomy): Eukaryota > Metazoa > Arthropoda > Insecta > Neuroptera > Chrysopidae > Nineta > Nineta flava. Next base: position 42,472,300 of record OY986042.1, on the reverse strand, counting down.
AAATATTTCCGGTACGGTGTTCGGGCAACGTTGCTCTGTGTATATACCTATTTATTATTATTACATATGTCAATAGCATATATTCCCACTATGGAAGGTAGAAGGGAGGAACGCCAACTCCGTATAATAAAAGTGTCCGAGAAAACGAGTTAAATTAGGAGGGCGTTTCTGTAGCATAAGTTGTTAGAGTATGGCAGAATTAAACGGAGAAAGTCTGTTGACTAGTTTAAATATTCTTTAAACGACATATCAAAATTCAGTCAATGGCAAGTTTCTAACAGAATAATTTACTATTTGTATTAATTTTAATATAAAACTAGTACTTCATTATAATTGTAATCAGCTCTATGTGTAATATTCTGATTGACAGGTATACCTGAAGTCGTATCTATATTTTCTAGTCATACATCTATACATCTAACCCTTATTGCTTATTAGCGCCATTCAGATTTCTTTTTGAACTACTATTTTACGATTTTAGTTGGACACTTTTTCAACTTACCCCTCATATAAGACGGTTCTCCTTTTAATTCTATTCTCCATGATTCCCACTCTTTACATGATGCAACTTGAGAAAGATTGGCACACAACGTTTTCAGACCACTATTTACCATAAACGGAATGTGTTATAATTGGACAAAAATAATATTTTATATTATTATATTTCGAAAACAAAACGGTAACTGTTGATTATTTTTTCTATTACAACATATAGTAGTTGGGCGGGCATTAAGTTTTACGTGCTTCTGATGAGAGAGAGTGAGAGAGAATGATAACTTTGATATTAATTATCTCGCGTTTTAAACGGTCAACAATTCTGAAATTTCGGGATCTATTAGAAAACGTTATTTTTAGCCTGTAAAAAAAATGAGCAAAATCTGTCGAATAGTGATAGTATGATGGCACATCCTTAATGAAATAAAAAAGTAAAAAACATAAATAATTATTTACCATAAGAATTGTTACTACTCTCCAATTTTAATTTCAGAGCGATGTAAGAACTCCTTTGGTCCGTATTCAAACCGTAAGAAATTTTTTTAAATATTATTTTTAGTTCAAACCTCTCACCTAAATGTTAAGTTGAATAATATTTGACATCACCCTTGTGAAATATTACATTGTTTAGAGGCTGTAAGAACTATTTTGACCCGCTTGCCAGGTGTAAGAAACGTTTTTCCATACATTATTTGTTAAAAACTAATTAACAAATTAATTTCAAGGTGAATAAGATGTAACAATGACCCTTTTGAAAGTTACATATTCGTAATCGTTTTCTGTCTCAATGTCCCGCTGATCGACTTCGGCATTTTTATACACCTTTCTATGGAGGTTAGAGATAGAAGGAGAGCTATCTCCATGTTATAAAAAGTGGCCCAAAATAGAAGAAAATTAAGATGGAAACTAAAAGTAGACAAGGACAGGCTAACATCCGCTTTGTAAGGGCGGAATTTTTAAATTATTACTTAAATCATATAATACCTCAGATGTTAAAGAAGTAGAAAGACTATTTATTTAAGAAATTCCATGAATATAATAAACAATGAATTAGTGATCAATTTTCAAGTCACAATCAATTTGAAAAGTTAAAGGTATTTTAATAACAAAATTACAATTAAAAAACTTGAAGTTTATTAAGAATATTTCAATTAATAAATTTTGTTCAAAAACTAGAATAATCAAATATTTATCGAAGATAGAAATTAAAAATTTGTTTGATAAAAATTTAATGAAGCATAAATTGAATATTTCTATATTAAACTGTATATATATATATATATATTTTTTAATGTATATTATTTTTTATTTATAAATAAAAATGATAACATTCAAAATAGGATTCAATGTGGTCTGTAATAAAAAGCAATAACCAAAAAATTATGATATGAAAAAGATATTTATTCACTTTAAATTTTTATTCTGACAGTTTTTTTAAATATTGCACATTAAAAAACACTAAATATAAAAAAATAGAAAATTATATATAACTTAAACAATTTTGAACAGATGGGCAATTTTTAATTGCACAAACTTTTCCCATATTACATGAAATTATATAAACACGATACAATAATAACTCTCTGCTATCTATAAAAATGGTATAACTATATATCACAATTCACAATAAAGTTTTTAGGTTATGGAAAATAAGTCAACTACTCCAGTCTGTGTGATTATTTTGTGATATTTTATTCTACTTCCGGTTGGCAACTTCACTTCGTTCTACAGTAAAGATCATGGAAACTATATAAAGGAGATCTAACTCAAACGGGAAAATTGACAAAATATGGCAACGAAATGGTAGAAGTTATATTTACTTTTTATGCCGCTAGGGTCGCTAGTTTTTGATAAGAACTCATCCGTACCGAAGTGAAATAGCGTACGTTTAGTTTACATCTTCGCATAGCAGATCTCCCACGAGTATGAGAGAGTGCATATGTATACATTAAGCAATGTGTATGAGAAGGAGGTCTTAATGTATACATATGTCCTCTCTCATACTCGTGGGAGATCTGCTATGCGAAAATGTAAACTAAACGTACGGTATAGTATAATAAATAGAAATGTAGTAGCCAAAAGTAACTAGTATTTCGAAATAATTATTTTGACGTATGAATTTTGTTTAAAAAAATTTATTAAATAAAAAACTGTTTAAAAAACATTTAAAATGGGAAGAGTATGTGCAATAGACAATTGTGAAAGTGGTAGTGCTTGTGGCAATAAGCAACGGGATCAATTGGATTTAAAAAACCAGGACTATAAAGTACCAAAAGCTAATATAAATATTCCAAAATTATAAATATTTATTTAATAAATATTAATTTCGAGCATTATTATTAATTAATAAAAGTTTAATTTAATATCTGATTCAATAATTTATTTTCATTTTTACAATTCCAACATTACAGGTTACTATTTAATTATTTGATGTTTTTTTTTATTTTTATGTAATTATTTTGCGAATTTTAACTATCACTTCAACTTCAACTAATTCCTTATTGAAAAATTGAAATTACTTATCATTTATTTAAAAAAATATTTCATTGGAAAAATACTTTGACTGGAAATAATTTTTATGATACTATAAACGCGTAATGTTTTTCAATTAAAACTCGCGCCTTATACTCTCTGTTCTGTTTCCGGTGCCGAAGGAACACTACTGACATCTTATTTTTGCCAATTATTTGTTTACATGGAGTTATGTATCCTTGTTTAGTGTCTATAGTAAAGATTTTCAGAGCAAGTCCACCTTCTCACAAGCGCCATTGTGGCCATTCACTGAACCCTAATTTTACGTTTTTCGGGGGACACTTTTTGAGTTTAACAGCCATAAGAGATAACTCTCCTTCTATCTCTAACCTCCATAACCTTTCTTACTCGATTGGAATAACCATAGACATAGTATAGTACATATGTCTATGGGAATAACTAATTATGGTCGCTTTCCATTTAAACATACAGCCAATGAGTGTGTGACACACTGTGTGCACACAGCAAAACACGCTGTGTGAGAAAGTGCGATAAATGGAACGTAATTTAATTCTTCACATGATTAACAGATGGTGTTCATAAACATTTTTCACTGCACAATTGTTTCTTGTGTCCATGAAGAATAGATATATTAGGAGAGCGAACGTAATGTTAAAAAAACGGTCAAGAATTGGTGTAACTATCTTTTATCAGTAGGGGTTACTGGTGTCAGTGCCGTACGGAATTTAAATGTTTAAATGTAGGCGCCAAGAAATCACTTTTATTCAGTTAATAAGAAGTCTTAGTTTTATAGATAATAAAAAATTGTTTTCGATTATCAAGTAATAATTAAATAAATATTAATAATAGAGAATTCTTAATAATTGCAATAAATTAAAAGATGAAGAATCATAGTGATAATTTTGCAATTAATAATAATAATATACAATATATGTTTACAATAACTGACATATATTAGATAAAGAAAGAAGATCACAAAACCGGTAATTACAGACCATATTCCTTTCGTAAATGCAGACACGCATTCCTAACCTTAAACAATCTTTCACTCATAGATATATAACAGTATATCTATGCTTTCCCTGTACAACATCGTCCCATTTTTTCACATTTATAAAATTAAACAATTTTTATACTTACAATTTTTATTTGTAAGATGTGATAACCGTTGATTTTAATATGTAATAATAATAATAATTCCGTACGGGCAGATTCGCACTGCCGCTAGTGGCGAAAATAATAACTATGATCTCTACACGTTTTTGAGGACACAAAAACAGACGAATTGCCTATGTCGTTCAATCTCCTAATATATCTATTCTTCAGGCTTGTGTCTCTCTGTGTGCGCATGCTGTAAAACGAAGTTGTTAATGGAACACACACTATGTCACACTCCGTTGCTGTGTGTTAAATGGATGGAAAGCCACCTATATTAATATGGCGGTGAATGAAATCAATCATACAATGATTTTGTCGCGAGCTCCCGGTCTATATAGGACATATTCTATAGTGATTTTAATAAAATAAATTAATATTTAATTTCTAACAGTTAATTATTCTTAATTATATAAAAATTATTAATTTTTCAAATTCAGAAGAATTTTTTTCAGCGTACGATAATTTTTGTGGAAAACCCATAATTTTCCGGGTGTGTGTCGATCAAACGGAAAAAGCGTCTGGGAACACTGAGGCAGAATGACACTTTGGTTGCTTTCCATTTAAACACAGAGCCACGGAATGTGTGACACACAGCAAAGCACTCTGTGTGTGGGAAATTATGATAAATGGACATAATTTAGTTTTTCGCGATCTATAGATGGTGTTCATGAACATTTTTCAGAGAAAATCTACATAATTTGTTTAAAAGTGTAAAACTGTCAAAATGTTAGAACAATAAATTAATAATTTTGAATTATTATTAGTTATTAAACCAGCCAAGTAGCCGCGCTTGTTAAGGCGTTGTCTCTACTTGGAACTTGGAGGTTATGGGTTCGAATCCCGACACCGGCAGTTTGTCAATTTAAAATTAATGGAGCGGTTGATTGACTAAACTGTCGGCGTATGGACAAGAACGAAGTAACCGGCTATGCTTGTGAAGGTTTTCTGCAGTTTCCCTTCACGAACTCCAGATGAATATCGGCATAGTTCCTATGAAAGTCGGCTGCAGCCGCACACCTGCCAATTCCTAGTATGCATACGAATTCCTTCCTGATCTCCACTCACATCATAAAAAATGTAATGTAAAAATTAATAAAGATTGAAAAATAATAATGTGGGTGGCCTCTGTTATAGACCGTCGTGTCTCAAAAACGGAGGTTAAACCGCATTATTATTATAAGTTATTACCAATTGTTAAACATAAATTTTTGAAAATTATTGATAGCACTATCGTTACACCGGACCATACACAGATTTTTATTGTGCTTCTCTGCGTGCATCCGTTAAGGCGCAATTCCACTGAGGCAAGACGGAACCACACGTGGCTTGATACTTGTTTCCTAGTGTTGCCTATTGTAGGCGTCCGACTATGTGGTACAAAATTCAATTAATGTCGCATGCGGAATTAGTTGCTCCACGTTGTATGCGCGTTGTCGTATATGAGTAGCATGCGTCTAAAGGGATTCCATGCAGGCAACTTCAGTTTGGTATATCATGAAAGAAAAACCCCACGATATTGGAGAAGAGAGCTATATGTCAATGGTCAAGAAATTCAGTATAATTTGTATAACAAGTTGGGTTGCTGACGATGATGCTTTATTTCGAAATAAACTAATTATTTTTACCTCTATCGCCGTACAATAATTATATTTACCCGATAATTGTTTCAACTTATCGTTTTTAATTCTTATAACTTTGTACTCGGCGATTTCATTATTCCATAATACGGGGATTTATATAAATCGTCAATAAAACACGCAGTTTTTTTGTTCGTCCACTCCATGTTGCCCGCTCCAAGCCGCACCGATCCGTTGACTGTTGGATTTGAATAGACGATGAACTGTTCGACACGTTGAAACATGTCGAGAGATGACGCAATCGACAGGCAACAACGGTCAACTTGTAGCATGCGGCAGGGAGACATATTTTTTGTTGCTTTGTGTTTATTCTATGGAAAGACTGTGTGATGCATGCGCAATACCGCGTGTTACATGTTGCCTGAGTGGAATTGCGCCTTTATAGTGCGATGTTGTTAATGGAACACACATAACAAGGCTTACACACTGGGTCACACTCCGTGGCTGTGTGTAAATAGAAAGCAACCTTTGGCAACTGAAGTCCCATATGAAATAAGTCTTCTTACCTTTACTCTCCACTCCATAGAAGTGACATAATTTTCAACTAAACGGATTTATGCAATTGGAAATCAGGAGGTAGGGAATAAATAAAATAAATTCAGAAAAAAAAATCTTTTTTTAATGTAATCTTTATTTGGAATGTTAAAAAATGAAAAAAAAATTACAAGAAGTATTAACACTTTGTTTCTTTAACACTTTTTTTATTACTAATTGAAGAATACATGTCTTCTAATTTCATTTTTATATAATTAAACTTAAAAACTATATAATTATGATATTATATATTATTATATATTTTTTTTCGATCTGATAGTGGAGCATTTCTAAATACGATAACGTTATATTACAATCATTTTTTGAAAAATTTCTGTTTAAACAATTTTTTTTTGTAATTATGTTGTATTTTTTTGTAAACTTGAAAAACAGCTTAGCAAGAAAAATTTTATATATTGAAAAATTGAAATAAATAATAATAATAATAAATATTTCTTGTTTTAGTGAAGAAAAAAAAATTTTTTCTTATACATAATTCACTAAAATTTTTCATTTTTCATGATAATAAAATTCTATAAACTAGTTATTGTATCCGTAGAAAAAGAAGAACATAAAAATAATTTCATTATTAGGTAACTTTCGTTTTTTTTAACTCTATTTTCATTTTATATTTCATTCTACGTTCTTTGTTTTTACGTGTTAATATGTAGTAATTATGATGATTTTTAGGAAAATTATGATTACAATAGGCAACATGCGTGCTGCCTCTGGTGGTTAAATGATATAACTAACAGGATGTGTCATTTGTTTCGACATAAATGTCAAAAAGTAGTTTTAAAATTCGGTATTAAAAATTTTATTTTATTAATATAAAACGTAATTCATGTAGAAAAACCTAAATAATAACTAACAGAAAATGTTAATTTTATTTCGTATGTAATTTGTCATACTTGTATATTTCGTACAGTATGGAAAATCTAAATTATTTTAAAATATAAATGACTGAAATTATTTAAATCTAAAAATAAAAAAGTACTGGAAAACGATGAACCCATCCTAGTAGTTTGATTGTGGCCACGTTGGCGCTGATGTAATCTTAAAATATTTCGTCTATAAACAACTGGTATACTATTTACAAGAATTGCTTTTCTCTTCATACAAACATCCTTTTGTAAATAAATAGAAAAGTTTTTTATAAAAAATTTTTTATTAGATGAAAAATTCACAGAATGCTTTTTTTTATACTTAAATGTCAAACGAATTACAATAGCTTACCAGTTGTAAATTATGATTAGGGGGTTTGTTATATACAACATCACTTAAAAATTTGGAAATCATATCAAAAAATTTTTGTGGAAAAATTACATGAAAGTTCAACAAATAACAGTATGGCACAGGAATTATGGACTAGAGAGCATACCATGTAGATAAATTAAAAAAAAAATAGTTTCTACTCGTATCAAAAGAACGTAGCCTAGATCATTGATAAAAACTAAAAAAAGAGTATTTCGTAGAATTTCTTATATATTGAAAAGTAAGCTTTTATTGCAAATTATCTTTTCCGATTACTTTTTATGTTATATAACAAGGAAAAGTTGGAAAAGGTATTATGTTAGGTATCTAATTGAAGGACAGTAAAATGAAAGAAAAGAAAGTCAAAGTAATGGATATCGTAATATTTTGTGTACTAATTACCACGGGCACATACGAAGGCCACGCTCCCTTAAACTTGTTCTAAACGCACTGCCATGCTAATAGATTACTCAAAGAATACAGAATACAATAATAAACATGTGGCAAGACTAAAAGATGACAGATAAAACTTAAACCTCAACAGTTGGAGACCTCGGGTTGGAAAAAGAGAAGTAAGACCATGTGATTGGTACCAATATCGAGCACTCGAGAGCTACAAAGAAAATTTTGTCAAATCTTGATATTGATTTAAATTTCTTTACTTTAAACATTTGAAATCTTATTCGAATAAATTAAATACTTTTATCACTAAGTTGACCAAATAATTAGTTTAGACATATGTACACTGCCGTTCAATAAAATTGAACAGACCTGAAATGTTAATTTTCTTACATTTCATAAAACTCTTCACTTTTGTAACTCTCTGTATAATAATTCATTTATAAACAAAGATAAGTAGTATATATTTTAAGTGTGAAAAAAGAACTGGAAGTATAGTAAAAATATTTACTACAAGAATAATCAAAATTGTGAGAGACTGATTCGGTTCAGATCTGTTCAATTTTATTGAACGGGAGTGTATATAGAAATATTAGATAAGTTCAGAACCATGAACGTGGATACCTGCGTCAAAGAGATGACCGAAACTAAATTGGAGACACCTATAAGTATAGCGTGTTCAATTAACAAACGCGCAATGAAATCATCCCAGAAACGTTTATAGTAACCATGATAATACAATTGCGATTAATGCACTATCGTACAACTGAAATTTCGTCTAAGTCGTAGTTATTTATAGTAAATTCAATGTTACGCTATGCATCGATACGAGTTGAAACTAATTTCGTTTATAAATTCACGAAGAAGTTATATAAATCAAATTTTTTTAAATATAACAAGTTTTAAATCTAAATTAATACTTGTTCTGTTCCGTACTTCAAAGTGATGTAGCCCCGTAAATAAACAGAAAATAATAATAAAGAATATTGGCCACAATTACACTCCGACTAAAGTCAAAAGTTCTTGATTTGAATGTCACCTCAGGTCCAATTCTGTGTCCGATTTCATAAATAACAAATAGGAATAATTTAAATATGGGAAAGAAAGCATATATAAATATATTCGCTCACTAAAGTCTAAAATGTTCTAAGTTTTATTGTTTAACAAACATTATCGGTTTGTTTCTATTTTTCTCTCGTATGTTTTTTTTCCTTATAAAAACGAAGCAGCTTTTGTGATTAATTAAAAAGTATTTGGAAGAATTATTTTTACTGTTTTTTTTTTTAAACTTTAAACTGTTTATAAATGCTGTAAGTTAATTTGTTTTAGAGTAAGATGAGATAATTAAATATGTGTTTAAAAATGGTGTATGTATAATTATTAAATATCTTCGTACAAAACAAGTTTTTAGAATGAAATACTCTAAACGGAAGTATTCTTTGTTTCTCTCTGAGCTAAAAGAAGCTAACAAGCTAAATTACAAATATTGTATTTCAGGCATTAATAAATTATTTGCTAGATTAAAAACTATACCAATATATTAGAAAAATACTATGGTCTTTACAATTATTTTTTCTCAAAGATTTTTTTTTAAATTTATTTTTTGAAGTAAATCTAATCAAATATATAATTATTAAATACGATAATTGATCTTTTGTGTGTGTTTTTTACAAACTAGAAACAAGATAGCGCACATATCATGACAATTTATGTCGTTTATCTCTGAATACACTGTTCATATCTAGGTTATATCAGTGCTTTTAACGTTCATTTTTGACAGCAGTATATAAAATGGCCTACAATATCGTTAGTTGATCATTGCTTAGATATATTAGGTGATAAACTCTGCTAAGCAGACTCATAAATGTAATACTCCTATATGAACAGTTGATATAGGAAAGGATGTCCCAACATTTTTTGCCGACTATTTATCCTCTTTGCTCCTCCGAGACTATGCTACACATGCCTGGCAATGCGCAGAATAGAATTGGTCGCTCGGCGAATTGAGAGCACGAGATACTATCTGTCTCACTTTGTCGGAACAGCTTCCACTTATAGGGACTGTCCATATAGGAGTATTACATATTATATGAGTATAGACTACCATGGCATTTTTAGATAATATAGTGTTTAATTTATAATTAAGTAATTTATCTATGGATTAAACTTCATATTTTATGTTATGTCTGTTTGAAGGTTTGTATTTTGACAAGAGTCTAAATTGCGTATAGTTTTGTTAACTCCGAACCTTCACAAATTCGAATTTTACAAGAAATGAGCACGGATTAAAGTGTTCGTCTAATAGAACACTAAAAATGATAACTCTTAAGAACGGGAATCCACTGGAAATCAAATAGAATTGGAGATTCACCTACTAATAGGATACCGTATTAAGAGTAACTTATCGGATGTTCATAATGAGTATTTTATTTGAGTCTCAGAGACTTGTTACGAGATTATTTAGCCTCAAGTGGACATCCGTTTAGGACTGTCTTTGGAATTAACCTTTTAAACTTAAATTAACTTACAATGAAGCCAAAGTATTCAAAAAGTTTCATTTTATACGAAATGAGTTAATTTCTAGTAAGCTCTTCACTTGTACTCATATGAGAGGTGGGTAAAACTTATTTGACATACGCAGCAGTGTTGGAATCAAGAGTTGAATCATTTGATTGAATTCATCAAGATGACCCATTCCTTTGTTTCCTTTTTGTGTGGTGCTGATTATTTCATATTCGTAGTAATTTATCCTATCGAAGACTGAATTTGGTTTTAGGAATTTTAATTGTGGCGCATCATGGTTTCTAGTATTTTAATATGCATCCGTAATATTTGACAGTCAAACCAGTCAACTACGATAGATTTCCTAGCTTTTACGCACTTAAAATTTTAATTTAATTTCAGATTGTATTTATAACGTGTAATTGACAGAATTCCTAATACGATAAACGACTCAATTCTAGACAATTATTTCTGAAAACATATGATATGTGCCCATCCACAAAATGTTTCATTTTTATACGGATTTATATTGTTATTTACATATTTTTTTTAAATTTTGTGTATGTAATTTATTTCTTTTAAATTAATTTTATTTAGAATAAGATGATCACTTTCACATTGGAATAAAATAGTTTTTATTTTTGTTAAAAATTGAGGAGTAAACACTTTTTTAATTTTAAATGGTGGAACGGCTGTTATGTGAATTTGTTTTACACAATCGTGTAAGTGGTAAGTGTGTGTATTTATGAAAATAACAACGTGTTATTTTCCTAAGTCATAAATTAATGAACACAATTAATTGTTTCAGTACAATGTTGAAAATTGAAAAAAAACACAATTTTTAGGTTATGTTCCAATAAAAACCATACAGTTCAAGATGACATTTTGACATTAATGATCATATACACTGATCTCTACTAAATAGGATAGTGAAGATTAGTGGCGTGTTTATTGGAATATATCCTTAATAGGAATAAAATAACACGTGTTATATAACATTTCTTCTAAATAACTTTTCATTTTACGTCAATTTTTTTTTTAAACTAAGTGTACAATGCCTGCGTATTTATTTTGAACAGGCATCTATGTTTTTTCTTTTAATACTTAATTCTAAAAATTATGTACTTATAACTATTCAATAATCACTATTTTTTGTTAACATTTAAACGGTAGCGACAGTATAAAACATGTTTTTTTATAGCGAAACAATACAGTTTTGTTTGTTGAATATACGGTTTTTTTAAAATATTTATATGCTTAATCTGGGCACTGTCGTTAGGAAGAAGCTAAAAAACTGCACCGTATATTTTATGTGAACAAAATTTCATCTCACATCATCTTTTTATATATAATTTTTAATAAGAAGTCTTTTGCGATCTATATTTACAATTTATTTTTTCAATTATTAAAAATAGCATATAATTAATTTTATTTTTTGATACAGTGTGATTTGTTTTAAAAGAGATTTTTCTGAACGACTAGTTTTCGATTTGTAACATTTAAGTACAAAAAGGTGTGTTTCTCGACTATTGCCGTTAAAAAATAATTGTCATGTTTTTGATAAAAATCTCTTTTAAACGAACTCAAACTGCAGAAGGGTGTAAAGGTTAGGTATGGCAGAGACGCCAGAGAAGAAAGAGGAATCGAAGGATGGGGAGATCTTATTATAAACATATTCACATAATACATAAATTAATTTTTTTGGGTTATATTAATTTTATATTTTTGTATTTATATAAAGCACTCTATTTTATATTTATAATATATATATAATATTGAAATATAATACTTTCTTAAAAATATTGAGAACGAAAAATGTTTTAATCTTTTAAAGTTAGGCAATGTATCTGTCACATTATTGTTTTCCTTTTGTTTCGGTAGTTAATTATATAAATACTAAATTTTTCAAAAATTACTAATGTATTTTTTATGTTTTTATTTTTAATAATAAGATAAAATAATTGTTTTTGTTTTTTTTTTTGTTGTATTATGTAATATGTTTTCTAATTAAATATTGTATTATCTAATAACAGTTCAAAAAAAGTCTTATATAACTAGGTAATTAATATTAAATTAATAAATATTTTGCAAAAAACGCAAAAATATAGTGAAAATTATTATGAAATTTGTTTTGTGTTCATTTAATTAATGCTTTTTAAACGTTTTTATATAACGTTTAGTAAGGTCTCCTTCTTTTTTTGGTCCTTCCACCTGGATTTTAGATTCGGTAGTGGTTTGTATGATTCCGAAGTAACGTCCAAACATTGACGTATGAATATCATTTTGAAATATGACAGCGGAATATTTATATTTTTAACAACACAGGTCACTTACTACTAGCAAAAAGCCTCAAATCTGTTTTTTTTACCCAAGTTTTTGTAATTTTAAATTATCTCATTTGTTATCTCATCTTTGCCAAGGCCGTGCAAAGAGAGCATGAAATTTATTTAAAACGTTTTAAAAACATTACTTAAGAAACTTAAACAAATAAATTAATAAGAAAAGAAACAAAACAAAAAAAAGAGTTGTTCAGTTTGATTGACTAGTATACCAGTGGCTTAAAAAAGTTCTATAATATTTTTTCCAATTATATAGAATTTAGAATTATTATTTTGTTTGTTAACTGATACTACTTTTTTTCATATATACAAGAACGTTATCAGAGAAATATAGTTAGCAGCATCTCATTTTACAATAAAAACTGGCTGTTTTGTTTTATAGGTTATAATTATTCAAGAGGTATCTTTTAAACATACTAAAAAAAATCCTCTCCGTTTTTTGTTTGAGAAAACGTTTTCGTTTTTAAACATTTATCTAAAATTAACTCGTTAATTTGTCAAATACAAAGTCGATACGATATTTCGAAATGAACAGACATCCGTTATTGTATCAAATGTCAGTTTGTTCGATGACAGTTCCTCTGACGGTATTCGAGTAAACTAGACAACTTAATTTTAAGATAAATGAAGTATCGATGGGAATTTTTCTTAATCGAGAAATTGTTTTTTTTTTGTACTGCATATAAATGGCAATTAGCTTTAGTTTTTTTACTAGAATATTTGTTTTTAGGTTAGTTTAGTATTTATATATATTTATATTTTTATATAAAAAAAGAAAAAAATTAATTTGATAATTATTAATGAATTATTTTGTTTTTAATTAATCATAATAATAATTACAAATCGTACAATTTTGTGTTTAAACAAATTATTATTTAAATCCTTTATCTTAATATCAGTCTTACATATTTACACGAGTAAATGCATAAAAATTAGCTGCCGTAAAATTAATTAATGCAAATGAGTTTATTAATTTTTTTAAAATGATTTCTAAGATGTGAAAAATGATATATGTATTTAAAATGAGATCCATCATTGATTCTCCAAACGAAAAACAAAATCCATTCTGAATTAAAAAATTTTAGCACAAATATGTTCTTTTTTTAAAATTTTTTTTATAATAATTATATAACCAATGAGGCACTATTTCAGTATCATACAAATTTTTTTTTTCAAGTGGGTATATAAAATTAATAATTACGCCCATCTTTTTGGAAAAGGTTGTATAAAAATCTAAATTTTTTTTGTTTGGTCAGTATATTATGGTCGAAATTTTTTCTAAATATAAAAATAGTTTTTGGATTCTTAAATAATTTATACAAATTGGCTTAAATTGCTAGCAAGATCTTGGGGGTACATATTTTTTGGGTGCTACTCGACCGGTTTTCTTATTATGTGAAGCACTCTGATCAATATCATTATTGTCTATTTTATTTTGAACAATTTTACTGTTTGTTCAACGATTTTTAAGATCGCATACACAGAACAACTGCACTTTTGTCACACCTATAGTAATAGGTTGCCGTCGATTTAGTCAATTTTTTTTATTCGAATGAAAGTTTTATGAATATTGGCTTCTCTTACATTCTCAGTTGCATATAAAATCCGCGAGAGGCAGCACTTTATGTAGATACACAGAGCTAAGACATCAATAGAATAAAATATGCAAAGAAGTTATGTTATATTGTTTTTTGTAAATAGCAGCCGTTGAATACTTAATTATTTTTATCAAATTAATATTTCTTTAATATATATAAATTATGAAACATTTATTCTGTTTACTACATAGAAATTTAAGCCATGACTTAAATACCTATATAGTAAACAGATTACATGTTTTGTAATTTAAACATATTAATCGAAAGACCTAAAGACAAAAATTCGCACATCAAGCTATAGTACACATGGCAAAGTCATAGTACGATAGAGGTACAATCTGAATAGATAGAGGTACACGGTTCGAGCCCAGACACTGAGTATTTGTTTCCAAACCGTTGTTTATGTCTGTTTATGAGTGTTTACATAGTTGTCATAAATATAGATGTCTCAGATCATTTGCGGCTATAATGCTGATATAACAGATTTTATTCCGAACTGAAAATGTTAATAAATTAAATTTTGACTCTTTTTTAAAGAAAATTAGATTTTTGTACATCCTTTTTCAGTAATTAAAAAAAGAAAAATTTTTTCGACGTGCTACGCATCGAAAAAATGGAGCACATTAAATTACTTTTTACATTTTGGTTTTTCTTTCAGAATAGACTCGAATTATCAAAAAAAATTTTTATGTATATTATAGTAAATGTTTAACGACAGAAACTTGACTGCTTCAAAAAAATCCTAATTCCTAAATTTTTAATTAATAATATTTCTCCTAAAATTTACAATATACAAATTTTTTTTCATTAATTATTATACTTTTTTGTTAAATAATTAAATCTTATTTGTTTTTATTAATATCTACGGCTTGTTTTTCATTTAATTATATTTATACTTTTTTATAAACAATATTAATCATTTTTTTAAATTTCTACAACTAAAATACTTTTTTTTAATTGTATTTTTTACCGATGTATCTAAACACATTCATAAGAAGCACTTTTAATTAATTTTTTTTTTGTTTATTTTTAAATTTTGGAATACTTTTTATAAATATATGGTAATTCTATTTATTTATATATATATATGTATAATAATTATTAACATTGCTCCATGGGAACCTAGATTCTCCAGAAAGCCGCTAGAGTACTATACTGACCAGATAACTGTATAATTTCATTAAAATTGTGTAAAAAACTTATTTATACTTAGAATGTAGCAAAATTAATCAATTATTCCTTTATTTTAAGAATTGAAAAATTACAAAAGCTATCATTTTTACAACTTTCGAAAAGGTTTAATTAAAATAAAGGTTATAAATTATACCGAATTGAAGCTGCCGATAAGTGATTTGAAGCTACAAAAAATTGAATTGAGTTGAAATAATATAAAGGTTATAAATTATATGGAATTGAAGCTGGCGATAAGTGATTTAAAGCTAAAAAAATTGTAGACATTTTAACTAATGAGGGCCTACGGAAGGAATAATGTATAATTTATCACTCCCAAAAATAAGGAATAATTTTAATTTTGAACTATAACCTTTTAAAAAAACTGGATAAAGTATTAAACTAAATTAACTTATAAAATAATGCTAAAAAAATTAACTAATAGAAAAAAAAAATTAAAAAAAACTTTAATTACTAGATCATGATCTCAAATCTTATTTTATGTGATATTGTCACGATGTAGAAAACTAATAGCCCAGAAAAACTGCCCTTTTTAAATTCTGTACAAAAACGAATAAAAATATTAAAAAATAAATAAATTATAAAAACAAAATGAATACTAAACTTTCTATTTACCACAATTTTGAGATCATGATTATCTTTATCCAAATTTTTTTTTGTTGAAAAAATTAAATTAGACTAAACTTCTAAATCGGTTCGTCTGATCGGTTTTGTACAGCATGCAACTTCAATAATTGTTTAAATTTCTTATTAAAGTGGCACAAAATACGTATTCATACTTGGTTTTTGTTTTTATGACTTTTTTTTCTTCAAAATTTGAGACCATATTTTTTTTTGTTACAATTTTATTTTTTTAAATATTTTTATTTATTTATTAATTTTTTGTTTATTATTTTGGTGAATAGGCAACGATATTAAAAATAAAGATATATTGACAAAATTAATTACAATATTCTTTTATTTATTTAATTTTTTTTTGTATTAATTGTTAGCAAAAAGTTTGTTTTATGTTTTCACTAAACTTATTAATCAAGTTTTTTCTTTATATATTTCGTATAAAATTAAAACAGCTCTTAAGAAAATTGTAATTTAAATATATCAATTTTTACAATAACGGATGGCACGGGTAAGGTTATGTTTTAACTTCCCTTTTTTTTCTTTAAGTTTCCCTTTTTTTCGTTTTTTGTGCTTTGTAACATTTTTTTTAAATATATATATATATATATAGAAGTCTATGATATTTACGCTCTGTAAATATAACTTGGTGGACAGTCCGCTCCTCCTGACGATTGGTTGGGTGGTGGTGACGGACTGGACGAGGGGGGCGAGGGTGAGGAGCTTGATGAGCCCCCTTGACGATGCGGATGACGTCGCGAGACCCCCGGCAAGCGCGACATACTACGATGGGCGCCCCCGCCCTCCTCACTTGTTTCTCAGAGGTAGACTTTTTTTACACTCCTTGTTGTGGCAAAACCATCACCACGTCGATAATTATCTCCCTGTAGTAGAGGCTACAGTTACATTTATATAAGTTTCGTTCAAAAAATTGTATTTGATGTTTTGTAAGTTTTATGTTAGATATTTTTTTTTGGAAAGCTAATGGTTTTAAATGAGTTTGATTGCGCAAAGCATTTTTTTTCTTTTGGGTACCGGTCAAAATGACCTATTGAAAAATAATATCTAAATAAGATAATCTTAAAAAATAACTTCATTACAAAATAACCTGAAAATTATTTTGTATTTTGTGACAATGTTATTTTTGTGATTATTGTCTTTAGTATCGTTTTCTAGGAGGCTATTAAGAGCGGACACCACTTTTTTGAATGTGTTTGGCATGATTTTTGCGGTTTGTTTTGTAATGTTTTGTTGTGTGTGTTTATGAGTTTAAAAAAAAACAAAAACAAAAAACACAAAGTTATTTTTTTTCAATTAGTATTCATCACAATGTCTTTTTTAAGGCTTTAGATAAATTTTAAATATAAAATTAATACATTCAGCATACTGCTCCCCTATATCGAATTTATTTTGGTTCGTTTCCGAACTTGTTTGATTTGTCTCTGAAGTGTTTTGGTTTGTTTCCGAACTAAATATTCAGAATTTTTAAATCAAAGAAGCAGAGATGGATACGTTAATTGCGCCAGGACTTAGAGTATTGAATATGATATGACAAATAAAAAGGCTGTAGCAAATGATTTCGCTATAAAGCAAAGCAAATCTGGACACAGAAATACATCCATCATTCTTAGCTTAATATAAATAATTTTTCGTTATAGGGGAGAATGCTATCGAAGTAATTCGAGTATATATAAAACATTTAAAATTATAAAACAAAAAAACATTAGCTTGCAATGAAAATTAATCGTAGTATTGTCTACTCACTTGATGTGATCGTAAGGTACCAAAATTGTCTCGTCCGCCACGATAAGCGTCACGATTATATCCACCATCTGTTTGGAATTGGAACAAGGTTTCAGCATTATTCTGATGCGGACCTTTATTTCGTACCGTACTCTTTGGTGAATGTAATTTTGGTGGTGGTTGTGGAACTAAAACTGGTTCAGCATATGTAACTTCTTCTTGTGGTAAAAGTTTTGGTTCAGCTTGTATTCTAAATCAAATAGAAAAATTATTTAGCAGTTGTCGAAAAAACCTGAAAAGGTGAGTAAACACTAACCTGTTAACATTTTGTCGCTGTTCAAAATATTCATATTCCGTATCAGGATAGGGTAAATTATCATCTTCATCTTTGTGACATTTCCTACCACAAAAATAGCCAGCTGCAAAACCAAGAACTAGCGCTGTGACAGCCCCAGCAACTACAGCCATTATCAACGTTTCAACTGAATATTGTGGTGGAAGATTATCAGCGGCCGCCACAGAGGGCCCACTATTATCGTACTCTTTCTCTTGCATAATGTTTACAATTTCTCCATCTTGTTCTTTGTTGGGTCTCATAATATCTTGATTTGGTTGACTTGAGCTTAAGCCACCAACACTACCGGCATCTTTACCGAGGACACTACTCGCTGGACATGCTGCATGTTGACCCGTTGCAACACTTTGATAGAAAAAGTTCTCTTCGTCCCAACGTGGTGCACCATATGAACGACATTTACCAGATTGTTTGTCCCACGCACAGTATGGGTCTTGTAAAGCAACACATTCGCTACAACTACTTATTTGATTACTATCACAACGATGTAGGCGTAATGATTGCACTTCATTATCGGATACGGCAATTAAACGCCCATCGACCACTTGTAGGCTGCGTACAGCCATATGAATGGGGAATACTTGGATTTCTTCAATAACAACTGAATTTACACGACTTCTCGAATCTGCTGAATCTGCATTTACTGCTTTAATTACTTTTCCATTATCTGAAAATACATTAGTAGGATCAGTTGGAAATAATTTTGTTAGAAAAGACTCACGAAGAGACAATTTTTGGGAAGTATGTTTGAGTTGAGTAGTTCGCAGTGTTATTTCCGTCTTTTTTGTCTTTGCCAGAATTTTGCAAAATTACAGGCTCTCGAGTCATATTTTATCTTAAAGAATAGAAAATTTTCTTCTGAAATTGTAAGATTTTTGCAGCTCAAGTCCAATTTAGGATTCCAAAATGAAAATAAATAAATTTTACCTGTTCCTATAAATAATACATCGTATGTTTTTCCACCAGGCACTTTTACTTGAGGGTCAACAGCAATTTGTGTAAAACGATAACTAGAACAAAACAATTCCGTAAATAAAAATTGTGGATTTCCAAAAAATAAAGCGAATTACTTACTGAAAACTAGTTCTAATAATAATTGGTTGCCCAAAAAATGAAGGAACACTTTCATCCATCAATGAATGTTGCTTAATAAAATTTAATGTTAAATCTGGCAATGTCCTTGAATCATTGTGACATAAACCAGGTCGTGGATCTGGTACTTTCACACTTTGTACTGGTAACCAATTGGAATTTAAAGCAGCTTGTTCTTTAAAATTTCCTTCAAATGTATCCGAGATATCTTGCAGTGAGAATGCACAAACTGCACTGCCAGAAATACTATTTGGTGGTGTCGTAAAAGTTCCATAAATTAATTGAGCACTTGTACCACCATATTCGCCATCAATCAATTCTGTTGTGGCTTCTATAAAACGTTGGAATAAAAGTGTAAATAAATGTAAATACATTTTGCTTCGATAAAAACTTACGAATTTCATTGAAGTAAAATGGAAAATCTCCACTAACTGAACAATTTAATCGCGATTTTAAGAATGAAGTCCAACGATTTCGAAATCGATGTGGACCGCCACGATCATATTTACAAACACGAGCAACTCGAGAATATACAGCCTAAAATTACAAAAGCATTACTTTTTTCTCTTAAATATAATGCGCGGTAAATGGACTTACCTTTCCACAATTTATATATTCTACAGCTGTTTCTCGGAAGAAAAAGTATACAAAATCACTTTGGGTCATCGAACTTACAAAATCAGGAGCTAAAAATATGAATTATAATTAATTTTCTAGGATATTTTATTATATTTCATTTTTACTTACCATTCAAACTCATGGAGTCATATTGTTCCGTTTGTAAAGGTTCTCTATAGATCATTGGATCCATACCACTGAAATCAGCTACGGTGCCCGTATAAAGATCACCATCTATAAAAAAGATAAAATTATTAAGAAATTCAAGGTAGCAAAATTTTGATTTGCAAAAGTAGTTATTAACTTACCAACAAAAATTGCTGTTGAGTTATGATATGGATCATATGGACATAATGCTTGTCCTGTTTTATCCTTTTCCACTGTATAATTACCAGCATGTATTCCATATTCTCGGCACATTGGTTTAAAGGAATTTGTCCCACATACTAACAATTTATTTGGGGCGATTTTTGTCAATATTCGTATATAATTTTGACAATTTTCCTGGAAAAAAGTGAAATTTTGCATTAAAATTTTCAATTTAGCATTTAGAGGCTTGGGAAAGTACATTCAGGATTGAAAATTTTAAAAGATTTTTATTAATTAAATACAGTAGAACTTTAATTATCCGAATTATCCGGGTCATTTTCAGTAGTTTTTGACCCTCTTCCGATTATTTGGTTAAAAGCACAACTTTTAGCCGAGACAATTGACAGTTTGTATTCATTCTCATCAGTATACACAAATTTAGCTTTTATATCAAAGAAGATTTCTTTTCTCCATGATTCTCCAACTACCCAGATCGATTCGGGTCCTAATTAATCTAGATACTTGGAGTTTTACTGTAATTTAAGTATTTATCAAAGAGAATAGACTGAGGTTTATCGAGTTTCTAATCCAATCACCATCATTCAGATGGTAAAAAAATACAACACTCAGATCAGAAAAGAATCTTTTTTTTATAGTTTCAATCACAGAAGATTCGAGACTCTATTAGTCAGAGGTTTCACCGTAACATATACTGCATTTATTATCGAACTTTCTTAGTTTGGAAAGCAGGGACAGTCTTCTTAAGAAAACAATTTTAGAATTAAGTTTCAAATCAGGCTAGACGAGGTACTGCTTCCACTTATCAAATTTCCTTAGAATACATAAATTACTCTCTAGCGGTCACAATTTACTCTGTTCAAAATGAAATGTCGTATCTGATATGATTTTGGTATTTGCAAGGTCAATTTTATTAATAAATGACTTAGGTCAAGGGGAAAGGGAACCTAAAGAAAGAAGAAAACACAAAATATAAAATATTTCTCCTAATATAAGAACAATCGAAAAATGTATAAGGAGTTGTAGGAAAAGATGTTACAATTTTTTACCTATTTCATTTTTCGCAAAGTCTAATGTGTACAGAGATATTTCTGTAAATATTAGTGTAAAAGAACAAATTATAAATAACAAAATTATAGTAAGACTAATTTTCTACAACTTTACTCTTTATGAATTTTTAGATTTTTCCAATATTAATGGAGGTAAGGCAATTTTTTGTGTTTCCTCTGCCAATAAACCCCCTTTCCCGATGTCCGATTTTTACCCATTAACAAACTCGACCTTTCAAATACCAAAATTGCGTCAAATACCAAATTTCATTACAATCGGATTATAATTCTGATCGCTAGAGAGTTCATAGACTCATAAACGCACCGATGATAGAATTTTTTCGTTTATATATATAAATTCTAAGATCGCATTAAGTTTTCTGAAAACTTTTACGGATATTATAATACAGCAGTGTCAATGTAACTTTTCTCTGTGATTTTAATCATGAAATGAAAAAAACAATATTTTGGATATATGTTCTGATTACATACCTCATCTTTGCCTTTCATTACACACATTTTGGCATCTGTGTCTTTGGAATACCACGTTAATCGCTGCAACTCTCCGAGATCAGTTATACTTAAATTGTACACCAGATTTCTGTAATAGAAAAAAGAAACAAAAATTAGTAAATTCCTTACACGAAATATTTCGATATACTAATTAAATTATTATCACATTAAATATACATCAAAATAAAATATTTCATACAGAAAAAAACTATGACGTCTGACTTTTTCTAGTCAGAAACATAAAAAAAAAAAATTGACGAGAAATTTCAAAAACTATGTTAGTATGATGAAGAAAGACTTGTGCTGACTGTTAAAACATAAACAGAAAGTACTTTGATATTCTTGAAAAATGTACATCGAAGAGAAGATTATGTATGATGATTCTATTTTTCGAAGTTATTTTTTCTACTTTTCATATTTAGTTTCTGTGCTGTTTTTTATTTTTTTTATTTTACTGTTTTATACTTGGACAAATTTTGGTTTTATAGAGAGGATGTGTATAGAACGAATGTATATTTGAATTTTTGCTACTTTATATACAGTGTGTCAGCAGATCAACACAAATAAAATATACTTGATAATAACTTTGTTTCTAATGACAATTGAAATGAAAATAAACTTGTATGTATGTGCGCAATGATTTATCGCGCAATAAATGGATCATCAATTAGTGAGAATATGTTAAATATATTTTTATCAGATTGTAAATCAATGATATGTTTTTTGAAAGAAATTAACTGAGTTATTTCGCTAAAGATCCTGCATACAAGGGCGTCTCGAGAGTGGTGCGTTGCATCAGGGGCCCCGAGTATGCGGACTTAAGACCAAAAGCTTCACTGAAAAATTAAGATACAATTTCGAGAAAAAAATTTGTGTATATGTTTAGTTTTGTAAAGGTTATTTTAGAAGAGAGTGGCGATTTTGGACAGCTCAAACTGTTTCGGACGTTTTTTTTTTTAGAAGAGGGGCTGCCAACAATTTTTTGGACCGGATATCCCAAGAACGTCGCGACGCCCCTGCCTACATAGATGTAATAAACTATGGTGTATATATCAAGGTACTATATACATATGAAGTCGTATATGATTCTGTAATCATAGTAATTACAGATGTTTGAGTTAAACTTGGGGCAAAATTTTCCAGTTTATGAAAACAATTTTCCACCAAAAGTTGTTTGTTTTTAAAAGAGGAACTTGTTTTTGTATTAAACATTTTGTTTCTATCTCTTACAGGGTTGTAAAGATAGATATTTTCTTCTCTAGTGGGAAAGGGGTACCTCAAATACGCTAATTCTCTAAATTTCAGCTCGCTAACTCTTTTCGTTCTCGAATTATCGTATTGGGTGGACTCACGGATTAACAGACGGACATGCGGAAATGATATAATTAGCACATTTTATGAACATCTGTACCAAAATATTTTTACGGTCCTTATTTCTAGCCGATATAAATTTAGGACTAAATTTATAATACATTTATACAAATGAAGTGTATAAAATTAGCATGGATTGAACGTGCCATAAAACTTTGAACATTCTGTAATCATAAATATATATATCAAATATAAAATTGCCTTTGTAAAAGAAATATTTGCATATGAAACTTGGGCATTAAGTAGGGAGAGAAACTATACGTTTTATATTATATAAATGTAGCTATATGTATACATTCAGAGAAGAGGAAGAAAAGCATATATTCATCCAGACATTTGCATCGTCATGTTTGTAAGATGAATATGAAAAATGCAGTCAGACATATTTGATCAGATTATTTCTTGGTCTATACTTTTATATATATATATATATATATATATATATATATATATATATATATATATATATATATATATATATATATATATATATATATATATATATATGTACGAGGACTGTCCGAAAAGTATCCGACCTGCTTTTGTATCTTCGCGACAGAGTGTTCTAGCGACCTCTCTCTGCGAGGCACGAACGTCAACAGTAAAGCCTCACGAACTTATCGGTTGCTCGCCAAGGGTAACCTCACAGGATAACCTCGCCAATACCCACCGCGTGCGACTTGCGATTGAAGAAGATCGACGAAGCGGTGGGAAATCTCATTGAATGCAGTAGTTTTTATCTAAACACAATATCGCACTTCTTCGCCAACCTCCGTACAGTCCAACATAATCCCCTGTGACTTTTGGTTCTTCCTGAATTTAAAAAAACCGCTCAAAGGACACCGACTCGACGACAAAAAGATGGCTGAAGATAATGTGCCGAGGACACTCAAGTTTATTCCAAAAACTGACTTCTAGGACTGCTTCGGAAAGTAGAATCACCGCTGCTACTCGCTCGATGGCGAAAAATAACGCCAGCGCGGAGATATAAAAGTAGGTCGGATACATTTCGGGCAGACCTCGTATATGCATGTATGTCAATATTCTACAAAATATGTTTTTAAGTTTTGTTTCAAAATTTGGTCAAACAAATAAAAGAAATGAAAATTGTTGCTATTTTAAAAAATTCACTAGTTGTTTCTTTACGGGTTCGTGAAATTTTATTCGTGATGCTTCTAAAATTGACTATTATTTAGTGGACATACAGTGAGCATTCTCTTGGGACATGTATTCAAAAGTATCGTAGTATACACGTAAGGTTTGAATTTTAAAGATATTATAAACTTTAAGTTTGTCCGCTTTGAATTTTGCTTCCAATCTTGCAATCGATTTTTCACCCAATTTCTATTTAATCAATTATCATGAAATTTGGACACGTATTTAATCCCCACGATAACTCAGTAATATGGTAGCAACGAAAATAATGGAATTCGAAAACCAAATGAAACAGAAACTAGAAATTTTGGTGGTGGCGTCGTGAAAAACTATAAGAAGTTTGTAGTCTTGAAAAAAATTAAGTAAGAATTCGTTTTAAGTTAAATGGCTTTATTCTATAATCGATGATGTACTAAAAGCTAGAAAATAATATTATGGATCTATCTGAAACTTTGATCACACATAAATGGAATCTTGGGACGCATAAAGATTTAATTAAAAATATTATGGATAAAGAAGACTATTGAAAGAAAATGCCAGATATGACTTCCAAATAAAAGAAAATATTTAACAAATGTGCCTGTCCGTCCGTCAACACGATAACTCAAAAACGAAAAGAGATAGCGATCTGAAATTTTGTATGTGTGTTCTAGTGTTAAAAAAAATGGAAAAAACTGCCTATTTTTGAAACCGTAAGAGATAGAACAAAAATTTAAAGACAAAAACTGTCCCTATTTTAAAAACTGTTCCTTCTTTCCTTGGAAAGAACCTTTTTTTCATAAATTCAGTATATACCGGGTATTTAGGCAATTAACATAGTTAGTTGTTATTTTCACTTGTTTTTGTTTGGATTGAGTACATCATCGATTGTACAATTAAACCGTTTAACTTAAAGAGTATATTTAGGTTTTGGGTAAGTATTCGTTTTTTGAGATTTATAATTTTTTTAATTGCTTTTTTTTTAAGTAAAATTAATAAACTATTGTATTTTTCATAGTAACAAACTCTTTTATGATCCATCTGGTACCACTATGAGAGAATGTCGTGTATCTGTTGTGTTTTAAATTGAAGATCATTATATACGAGAGATATACGTCATTATTTATCATTTAAAAGAAATTAAGGTTGTACCTGCGCGTACAACCTTAATTGTTCAGGAAAGATAGAGCGAATAAAAGATAGATAAAAGGAATATATATATATACATATATATATATATATATATATATATATATATATATATATATATATATATATATATATATATATATATATATATATAACAGACAAATATAACTATTATCTATAAAGAATTAAATCGAGATAGGCAGACATTTTTCGATGTTTATATCTAAATATCTTCAAAACTACACGTCAGAGGACGTTGTTTATATTTTTTTACATAATCCACAATGTATTAGTAGTAGCGGAAGATAGATGGAAGTCAGGCAAGTAGTCCATTCTAGGCCTTTTTTACCGACCCTTAAAATATATGGAATTTGTATGTAGACTAGGAATTGGTAGGTTCTGCGGCTGCGGCCGGCTTTGATAGGTTCTATGCCGATATTCATCGGAAGTTTGTGGAAGGAAACTGAAGAAAACCTACACAAGCATAGTCGGTTACTTTCGTTCTTATCCATACGCCGACAGTTTAGTCAATTAACCGCCCCGCTATTATTATTGTTTTAAATTAATTTAATTGACACACTGTTGCCGTTGGGTATCAAAGCAGCAGCCTACCAGTTCCAAATAGAGTACCTTAACCAACTGAACCACTTGCACAGGTCATAATCTATACTGGTCCTAATCGGTACTTAATCTACAATAGTTTAACTACTTAATTTTAAATTTTTATAATTTTTGTATTTATCAGCCAAAGTTTCATTTCATGATAAATGTACGATTAAACAGATATTCCTTATCTACTACGTGTTAAATTTAATTTTCTGGAAACTAATTCCTAAGAAACTGGACGTCCGATCTGTCTCAAAATTTTTAATTTATGTGTACTTTGAAAGGATAGAAAACTTCATCAGTATGTAGCTACTTTTTGTCGAGTTTACAGAACATCATCACAGCAATGGCTTACAAGTTGCCTACTTTTAAAGACGTTTCACATTATTTCTTTGATTATGAAAAGTCGTAGAAAACAACTTTTTTCAGAGATAGAAACTTGGGTAGATTGACATTTTGCCCCCAAAAACACTTATTCTAATATTTTTATCGCAATCGTAGGAGCTGTTTTAGAGAATGCGTTTAATAGTATATGATAAGGTATAGACGGAAAGGAAATTTTCCAAAATGAAAAATACTAGTACAATAAATTGTTACAAACAATTTTTTTTTTTTCACCCAACACTTATTAGTGCACTTAACCGATTTTTACTTTTCGAGTACACGGTAGTATCATAAAGTTTAATTAAAATATTTATTATATATCGTATTAGCAATGTACAGAGTTAGTATACACCCTTATACAAAAAAAAGATAAGATGTATAAGTAATTAAGCTGTGGATATTTGTCTTTAGGGTTAGATAAGAATCTTTTAATTATGGTTGTAAATCTTTACAAATTGTTGTATTTTAAGAGAGAGAGAGAGAGAGAGCGTAGGAAAATTTATATATTTTTTTTACTTAATTATATCTGTGTGTTTTTCGCATTTCATTTTTCACTTTTATCTTTTTCAAAGTAATTGTACATCAAAAAATTCTTGAGAGTGAATTATATATATAAAATTCCATGTAAATTTAATTATTAATTCGTTAAACATAATAGAGAATAAAATTAATTCAAGATACCAAAGGTAATATTTTCAATTTATAAAATTATTTACTCACTTTGAATTTCTTCGAATTTTATTATAATGTGAGAAAAATCAACCAGTTGAAATATCAACGTTGCACAAAAACGGTGTTTTACAAAACTATTGAGAAAAATAATGAAAATAAACTACGAAAAAATCGTAAAAATATCCTTTTTTATAATTATTCTATTATCATATTTTTATAGCTGGTATATAATAATTCAGTTTAGTTCCGTTTTTGTAACGGTTAAAAATATTGATCGCAGAAAAAAAATTTGTTAGAGGTGTTCATAAAATGCCCTAATTAGTCCATTTCCGCAAATGGTTTTGTCCCTTCGTCCGTCAACACGATAACTGAAAACGAACAGAGATAGCGAGCTGAAATTTTGTATGAGTGTTCTAGAAAATTAAAAAAAAAAGCCTCTTTTTAAAAAATAAACAACTTTTGAAATAAACTTTTTTTCTTAAATTCAGTATATACCGGGTATTTAAGCAATTAACACAGTTAGTTGATATTTTCACTCGTTTCAATGAGTAATCAATTTTATTATTTCTTTAAAAAAATGTAATTTAAATAATATCTTTAAAAAGAAGAACAGCTTTATGACAGGTTTTATTTATAGATTGAAGCTACTGGTGCTACTGGTCATATCTATATACTCACTTTTTTATACTTGACAATCTAGAATGTAATTTTGTTCAAAAATTGATTTTAAGAAAATAAAATATTAAAAACTACCTTACGTGCTTCAAACCAGTCCAAGTGGCCGAGCGGTCTAAGACATTATGTCTGCGCAGTATACCCATTTGGAAACTGAGAGTTTATGGGTTCGAATCCCGACATCGGCAGTTTGTTAATTATTAGGAAAAAAAAAGGAGCGGTTAATTGACTAAACTGTCGGCGTATGGACAAAAACGAAGTAACCGGCTATGCTTGAGAAGATTTTCTGTAGTTTCCTTCACGAACTCCAGATGAATATCGGCATAGTTCCTATTATAGTCGGCTGCAGCCGCATATCCTACCAATTCCTAGTCTATACACAAAAATTCCTTCCACTCCACTCACATCCTTAGGCATCACAGTGGTCCTTATGGACGAAGTGTAGCCCGTCCAAGGCAGCTAATCAAACAACTGGTTGTGTTCAGAACATTTAAGTCCTTCTAAGACCTTCTAAGTATATTTAACTTAGTTTTTTGCCTGGACGCTTGATAAATACTAAACAACTTAACAAATGTGATGTCATTTTGCTCAGTAAGTACTGCTAGATTAGGAGACTTCGCCCTTAAATTTTGTGGATGAAATAAAGTCAAGTAGAAAACCTAGGTGATTTATTCTTGGGATTACCATATTTTTAAATTATTGTATTCAAGATGAATACAACGAATCAGTACACAAAATGTTTATTTATGCTCAATTTATTATTAAATCCACTAAATTTAGGGAAAAATCTCCTAATTTGGCAACACTGCTGGCAAATTAGTAAGCGTATTCCGAGAGAAACAATCGAAACTTAGACTTTCAGAAGTAAATTTTTTTAGCTTGATTGTCTTACTAAGTTTACTAATAACTTGTTGTTCTGAACACGACCAATCTTCAAACAGTAGTACACTTCCTCTGATTTGTGGAAATAAAACGATGCAACTGTCGATATAATCAGAAGACAAATTTCACAGTGAAGTGTTTTTTTGTACATCGTAGCATAACGCAGTCGAATGAAAATGAGAGAATAGCCCTTCACAGCTTTATATCTTATCACATAAATGTTCGTTTCCTAAATAGTATATTTCAAATTTATAATAAATTGTCTAGTTCCTATGATAAAATCAAAACATTTAGAGGGAAGGCTAGCTAGCTAGCTAGAAAAAAATAATCATTGAATAGAGAAACGAGTTTCCTCTATGTGTGGGGTATATAATATACGTGAATGTTAGTTATTCTATCATTACTATTGTAATCCCTGTGAAGCATCTTTTGTCTTAAATTGAACAAGAGACAAGAGTGTCGTCTGCTTGTTTCATATGTATGTTCTTGCTACAATATACAGAGCAATCCACTTCACAGAAAGCAGTTAAGTCCGGTTCTTCATCTTACAAAAAGTCCTAAACATAGATTTTTCTGTCTCCACAAATCAGATGGTGGTTTGATCTTTTCCAACTTTGTAGCGCAAGAAACAGGAAGTCTCCTTACGGTTTTCCTTTTATAGTCTTACCTGAATTCAGACCGTTTGCGTGACCTGTACCTGACACCCAGTTGTGGTGGACTATT